>JAQQSZ010012481.1:0-12000 GCA_028646595.1 Phalanger gymnotis | reverse complement strand
GAGGAAGCTCCCAGAGAGAACTCAGAGATGAGGCTTGGCATTGCCCCTGAGCCCGCCCCCTCCCACTGCCTTCCTGATCTTTTCTTCCCTTTTCTTTTTTCAATTAACAAGCATTTCTTTACTCTTTCTCCCACCTCCTTGGAACAAATAGCATACTATAGTCAGATAAAAAAAATTCCCACATTGGTCATATGCTAATGTATATGATTCATTTCTTTTTTTCTTTTCTTATGTTGCAGATATTAATGAATGTGCACCACCCTTTAGTATCTATTGTGGTCAGAATGCAGACTGTGTTAATACACGGGGAAGTTACCACTGCATCTGTAAGCCTGGATATGTGCTTCCTTCTGGGGAGAAGACATTCCCAAATGCCACCATGAATAACTGTCAAGGTACAAACCTCCCCTGCATTCTTTGGCTAGCCTGGGAGTCAGTGAAGGGCAATTTGTGTGGAGCTGAGAGCAGACAAGCCCCTGGCCACCTCTGGCCAGTGCACTTTGCCTCCTCCTATGGGACCCCTCTGACCTTCCCCAGGCCCCTCCCTGACTCAGGTTCTCTCTGTTCAGTGCTCTTAGCTCCTCACTACAGGGGCCACCTCTAAATCCTGGGAACTCTCCCCTTCTCCCTATCCTCTCCATCCCAGCTCAGGCCCCCTCAGGAAACCTCATCCAAGTGCTGTGGCCAGATCTTGGCTCAGGGCTGAGAGGTTCAAATCTCTTTCCAAGCTACAACCCAGAAGAAGAAACTGAGGCCACAGGAGCCTGACCTGCCCGGCAATGCTGCCTCGTGAGATCCAATATTTAGGAGTCAGAGGGAGGAGGGATAGTTTGGAGAGGACTAGACAGAGATTTCTCTCTCCCAGTGCCCTGCTAACTGTACTCTCAGAGAGGAATCTGAGGCACTGAGGACCTGGGGGGCTTGGAGACTCATGGAGCCAGGTTGCGTCTGAGGGAAAATCTGAACCTGGATCTTCTTAACTCAGAGCCTGGATCTCTCTCCACTAGGCCACATTCCCTCTCTTAGCCAATAGCCTTTACTTAAGTTGCTCAATGGCTTCTATAGGAGTATACAAGTATTGTATGGATCATCCACATTTCAACAACCTGGGACAAAACTCCTGTCATTCCGACAAAGCTACACTGTGTGTGTGTGTGTGTGTGTGTGTGTGTGTGTGAACTCTAAGTATGTACAACACGGAGTTAACTAAATGTACCAAGGACTCTTCTCATCAGAGCATCATCTGTTAGTTTCCTCACCTGTAGTTTGGAGATAGAAATAGTTGTGCTTTCTACTTCACAGGACTATAGTAAACATGCTTGGCAAACCACAAAGCATAAGAATTGTTACTGTCCTTTTTGTTCCTCTCACTAGATTCTCAGCGTCATCATCCAGTGTCCCCAGTATGTGGAGGGATGCAATCTAAAATAAATGTAGCACCAGCACTGGGTTCACTCTCCAGACCTACAATCAAACGAGCAGAACCAGTCCCCAAAGTTGGGCTGCTTCACCTCCCCATGGGATTCTATGATACCCAGAGTAGTTACGGGGTGGTTTCTCTAAACTATGCCTCGCAACACTGCAGAAGCGTGCTTCACCCGATGAGTGTCAATTGATATCAGTCAACTAGACTCATCCAGAAGCAGATATTTGCCAAAGTGGCACAGTAAGAATAGTTATCACAAAACATCTCTCCCCCAAACCCATTACAGGTTCTCCCACAAATGCATACACACACAGTCCAAGAAAAAATCTGCTCAAGTTCTAAGGGCTCATGTGGTAAAGGGATATTTCTCTATTCCTGGTTGTTGATCTCTCCCAATCACAGAGCCCTTATGAAATTCACCTTTGGAATACTGTATCTTTCTGCCAGGCTCCTCATAGAGTCCAGAAGTTGCTTTTCCTCAGCATGACCATTTTGTCCCCAATTCTCAATGCAGACACTGCCATCAGCCATTCTGAGAATGCTACTAGGTAAGATGCTGATGGAAAGTCCCAAACTTTCTGGACCTTTCAAGGTTCACAGGTCTTTCTCTGGTCACACTGAGGCAAGGAGAGAAGGAGACAAAGGCTCCTGGCCAGGTGGAAAAGAGGAAGAGAGTGAAGGGATTCATTCCTCATCTGGGCAAAGCCCATGAGAACAGACCAAAGGATAAGTCTGAGCTTGTGTGCCCAGACATAGACTTTTTTCTTTCCTTCCCTTCCAAAATCTCTCTTTGCTTCGTCCCAGTCTCAGATGCCAAGAGTAAGTCTGGAGAGAGCTAACTGCTCCCCTGAAACCCCAGCACAGTGCTTCCATGGTCAGACCAGGAAGAGTTGGTGCCAAATGCTAACACTGCCCCATGTTTTCTCCATTTGCTTGGAGGATCGTCAAATTATGAATTTGCAGTTCCTCTCCTGATTCTGTTCCTCGTGCCCCATCACACAGTGAAGGTTGAATTAGTGTCAATTTAATGGACCACTTACAATTATCAATCATTAAATTTTTTTCAATAAATTGTTTAATCATTAAGAGGATAAATTGACAACAAAAGATAATGTAGATAACTTTGATTACATGAAATTGAAGTCCTTCAGCACTAATAAAAGCAATATAACTAGGATAAGTTTGGGAAGAAATGTATACGGTACATGTGATGTGACGTGACGTGACGTGACGTGACGTGACGTGACGTGACGTGACGTGACGTGACGTGACGTGATATGATATGCAAGAATTATAGTAAATTAACCCCAAACATGGAAGAATAAGAGTCATTCCCAAATGGCTGAGTGGAAAAAAGAGACCATCATTTGACCTTGTCTTCAGTGTTGGCCTTGACTCTGCCATCCATTATATTAACTATCCTTTGCAGCTCTCAATCACCTCAAAAAAACGCCTTCATTTGAGTCTTTGGTAAAAAGATTGAGGTGAAGAGATCAGCCCATGGACAGCAAAGGGAAGTTCAGCTCTGAGTCACAGAATCATGGAATCACCCTATCAATGATCAAGAATTGAAGGAGAACTCAGAGGTCATATGATCCAACCCTTTCACTTTACAGATGTGGAAACTGAGGCCCAGAGACCTTAAATTAGTTGTCCAAAGATAGTAAGTAGGAGAACATACCTAGGTTCTCTGTATCCAGAGCCAGCTCTATTTGCACATTGGCATTCAAATAAGATCTCCCCCTTGATTAAGGGAGAAATTGAAGGCACTGAACCTGTGACCTTGGCATAAGAGGCACTGAGTTATTTGGCCTCAAACCTCGCAGAGGCCCTATACTGTACTATTGTGTTTAGTTGTGCAGACTATGTTTTAGGAAAGACGTAAACGTGAGGAGTCAGCATGGAGAAGTAGATAGACTACTGGATTTGAAGTCACTAGACTTGTATTCCAACCCGAACTCTGATACTTATTGCCTATATGAACTTGGATACATTATCTAACTTTTATGGGACTCAGTTTCCTCATCTGCCAAATCAAAAAGTGCGGTTAAATGATCTCTAAGTTGTCATCCAATTCTAAGTCTTTGATTTTATGGATCCTACAGGCCCTATAATCCTGCTCATATCTGAACAAGAGCTACCTGTATAACATATCCAATAAATGACCACCAGGAATGGTCATTCAATCTTTGTGTGAAAGGCAACCTACTACCTGCCAAGGTGTGGTAGGAGCAATAACCCCTACCAATCTGGTTGGAAATCATGTGATCAGTCCCTATTATGCAGTTTGAAATTCACTATGCATAGCTAAGCTTTCTTAAGTCAATGAAATGATTTTTCAGACTTGACTCATCCAGGGGATTAAAATATGAACTGCTGATATAACTTCTCAGAGGCTTAAGGCATAAAAGCCCTACGCACATGCAGTCAGTGATCATCATTCATCAGCACTGCTCCTCCAAAGAAGGAGCTTGGTAGTTTGGTTTTCTTCTTTTTGTAATCTAATTTATCAATGGTTTGCCTCTTTTTAGTTTTTTTTCCTAAAACGAGCTCTTAATTTTATTCAATAGTTCAATAGTATTTTTGCTTTCAATTTTATTAATCCCTCCTTTGATTTTCAGGATTTCTATTTTAGTGTTTAATTGAGGATCTAAATTTGTTGTTTTTTTAGCTGCATGCCCAATTCATTAATCTGTTCTTTCTCTCTTTTACTAATGTAAATGTTTAGAGATGTAAATTTTTCTAAGTATTGCTTTGGCTGAATTCCACAAAGTTTGGTATGTTGTCTCAATGTTGTCATATCTTTATGAAATTATTGATTGCTTCTTTTATTTGTTCTTTGACACTCATTCTTTAGGATTAGATTAATTTTCCAATTAATTTTTAATCTGTCCTTCATGAGTTGCGTTTCAATAGAGATTTTCAAGCAGGGAATAGACAACTATTTGTCAGGAAAGTCATAGAAGGGACACTAATTCAGAAATGCACTCAGACCAGATGTCATCTGAGGTCTCCTAAAACTCTGAGAAAAAGTATACTTCTGTGCTACACACCAACACCCCAGGCAAATACAAAACCCAAGATCCAGAAGCACCCTACTAATGAAGGCAAAACAGTATGATCTTAAATCAACCTGAGACAATCCTTGGGGGATGAGCAGAAGGCCTGCATTTAACACATATCTTCCTAATGGTCCTGCCTTATCTTTCTCTCTTGTAGAAGTCTTCTTTCCCATAATGCCCCGGAACCCTGGAGGCAGCAGCAAGGTGAGTTGTGGCTGAATATGAGTAAGATGGAGTCAAACAGCAGTGAGACAGGAAGCAAGTAAAAGTAATTGAGATCAGAGAGAGGAAAGAGGGAGTTAGATAAAGAGAAAAGTAAATGGGATCAAGTAAAACTGAGACAGATCATTGATTCAGAGCCAGAAGAAGCATCAGAAATCATCTAGTTCAACCTGCTTATTTGACTAACAAAGAAACTGAAGCCCAAGGAGGTGACATGAGTTGCCCTCGATCACATAGATAGTAAGTGTCAGAGGCAGGATTTGAGCCAAGGTCCTCTGACTCCAGCTGTGCTGTTCTTTCCACATGCTGCCTCTCTTGAGAAAGATTCAGAAAGAGGAGAGATGCTGGTCAGCTCGAGGTAAGATGAGGGAAGGTTAGAAAGACATAGAATCAAGTAAAAAAGATAAATGGGATGACAGAGAAGAGAAACGGAATCCTAGAAAGATGAGATGGGCTCAAGGAGAGAGCGGGAATCAGGCAAAGATGGCATGAGGTCAGGAGCAGGAGAGTCGAGGTCCCAAGATGGAGGAGCCCAGTCAAGTAAAGAGTCAAGTAAAATGTCCCAGACATCTACATCTAATGATGGCTGACAATTATAGAGTATTTTAAGGTTCCTAAGGTGCTATACATACATTATCTCATTTCAGCTACACAACAACCCTATAAGGCATGTGGTATGGTATCCATTTTACAGTTAAAAAAAACTCAGAAATGTTACTTGACATCCTCTAGTCACAAAGTCATTGAGTATCATTGGTAGGATTTGAACTCAATTTTCCTGATTCTAAGGCCAGCACTCCTATTCTAACATCCTTCCTCCTAGCCTAGTCCAGGTCCTAGAATAGTGCATTGGACAGGTGTTCTAACCTTATGAGATTATTCATTTTTTTCTTAGCAACTGGAGAATCTTTCTTTCTGCCTTGAATCACTAATCACCACTCATGACTCTTGGCCTGCTGAGAACAAGAGAACAATTGTGACCAACGTGACAAAACTACTACAGGACCTAGAACAGGCTGTGTTGGAGGTTGCTCTCAGTTCTCCTAAGATCCAGGTGGCACATAACAACTCTGTTCTGGGTGAGCTAATATGGCAGAGGCCATTACAACAAAAAGTGGCTGTGTCTTCAGGATCGCAAAAACCACTGGGTTCAGGCCACTCAATGAAACAGCAAATAATCCAGCAGAAAAGTCAATTAATCAGGTTGTTATAGTGAATGTGTAACATTCAGTGACCCACATGCAGAATAGTGGGTCTTGGCAAACATCTGTCAAACGCATGATAGGTGTTTAATAAATCTTTGTTGATTCATTGATTGGACAGGCTTTTAAGATAGACTATGGTTGAATGGGTTTTGAGCAAGGGTAGTTGACTTTCAGGACTGCACTTCCTTCCAGTGAAAGTTTTCTCCAGTTCATACCACATAACAAAATCACCTCCATTCCATTGCTCAACCTCTCCATGATGAATACCTTCCTTCATGGCAGTATCTCTCCCTACCTGCCTCTTCTTACTCTATCTGCCTCACCCAGTGCTGGGAGTAAGGATCAGAAATCAGGTAGCATTCATAGCCAAACTGTAGGGGGTCAGGCTGGACTAGGTGACCAGCTGCCCCTTTTTATGACAAAGGGGCAAATAAATTCATGTTTCTTTGACTTAATCTTCCCCAGGGGCTAGAATTTCTAGTCACAGTTCTACTGGGACCAGTCTAGCTGAATTCAGAAAAGCTAGGATCACCTTGTCTGATCAAGTGATAAAAATTTCAACCATCTAGCTTTTGTAGAAGACCTTCAATGAGAGGGAATCCACTGGTTCCTGAGACATCCGTTTATGTTTCTGGATAGTTCTTCTAGGAAGGTTTTCTTGATATCAAGCCAATGCAAAACTTCTACCCATTTATTGCTCCTGGTTCCAAACAGTATAAGTCTACTCCTCCTTCCACCTAAGAGCTTTGACAGTGTTGTATCAAAATAGGGACTTACTCTATTGATAAATGCCGAAATGGTGCTAGGCTAGCCCTTGAGTAAAATGCTGACCTTTAATGATGACTGACCATCTACAATGTCACTAACCAAAGCACAACAAAGATGCATATCTGATGTGGATCCCTGAGACTCACACAATCTACATTAAAATGATAAGGAAACTATGCCATTCAGGCATTCCTGCCATTGGCCCAGACAACTGAGTCCTTCCCCTGAGTGTCAGTGGTCCCAAAAGAAGACAAAATCGACTGTCATTTCACATAATGTCCTGGGGATCAGATGTAGCTCGTTCAAGGAAATGGGCTAGGATGCTTCAAATGGTGGTGGCTTCTTGGCTGAGAAGCAGGCAAGGCAGCTGGGCTCCTTTGTTTCATTGTTGTTTCCAGCTTTTGAAACACGTGTGATCCACAACTGCTCCCAGGAAAATGGAAATATTAGACTGGAAGCTCAGTATAACTCAGTGGAAATTTCCTGCACGGACATCATCCACTCAAACGCTCAAGGTACACTCACTCACCTTATGGACTCTGTACTCTCCTAGAACAGGCTGGAATGCCACACAATCCTCTTATGTCAGAGAATCCCATAGTATTTGACTTAGAAGGAGTCTCAACCAACTTATATCCGTCTAAACAAAAATCCCTTCTGCCATAGACCTCAATGGCAAATAATCATCAGGGGTCTGTTTGGGGGAACAATGGGGGAAGCTACCTCCCTGGCCACCCCTTACTGCTTTGAGAGAGCATTAATTGCAAGCAAGGTCTTCCTTACTTCAAGGACAAATTGTCCTCTTGGCAAATACCATTACAAATACCATCAGCCTAATCATTTTTTGCATATTTTACTAGATTGCTGAAAGCCAAATTATTATTCTGCTGCTGTCCTGATCTATAATTTCATCAGTGTTGGAAACTCCCAGTGTGTAGATTCCATCCACCAATGCAGATTGGTAACTTGTCAGGAACTGGGGTGCTGAAAGGTTAGGTGACTTGCCCATGGTCAATGTACAGGGTGTTCCTAAAGTCTGGACACATAGACAAAAATGCATATTTTCAAGAAATAAAATGAATTAAATTTTCAACAACATTTTATTTAATTGGAATATTAACAAAAAACATCTTCAATATGATTTCCATCACTTGTGATGCAAAGGTTGATGCGCTTTGCAAGATTTATGTGAACTCGATGCAATAATTCCAAATTGCCGTCAATTTTCCTATGTGTCCAGACTTTAGGGACAACCTATAGAAGGAGGGGCTTCTGAGGAAACTTTGATTACTTTTAATTTGTCATTTAGTAGTTTTCAGTAGTTTCTGGCTTTTCTTTTTTTTTTAAACTTTATATCATTTTTATTTAATATTTTAGTTTTCAACACTGATTTCCACAATATTTTGAGTTACAAATTTTCTCCCTATTTCTACCCTCCCCCTTTTCAAAAGTGTTTGCTTTTGATTACCTCCTCCCCCTATCTGCCCTCCCTTGTATCATCCACCCTTTTTTATTCCCTTCCCCTTACTTTCCTGTGGAGTAAGATACCCAATTGAGTGTGTATGTTATTCCCTCCTCAAGTCAATTCCAATGAGAGCAAGATTCACTCATTCCTCCTCACCTGCCCCCTTTTCCCTTCCAACAGAACTGCTTTTTCTTGCCAATTTTATGTGAGATAATTTAACCCATTCTATCTCTCCCTTTCTCCCTCTCTCAGTGTATTCCTCTCTCGCCCCTTAATTTGATTTTATTTTTTAGATATCATCCCTTCATATTCAACTCACCCTATACCTTCTGTCTATATATATATATGTATATTCCCTTCAACTACCCTAATACTGGAAAAGGTCTCATGAGTTACACGCATCATCTTTCCATGTAGGAATGTAAACAAAACAATTCAACTCTAGTAAGTCCCTTATGAATTCTCTTTCTTGTTGACCTTTTCATGCTTCTCTTGATTCTTGTATTTGAAAGTCAAATTTTCTATTCAGCTCTGGTCTTTTCACTGAGAAAGCTTGAAAGTCCTCTATTTTATTGAAAATCTATATTTTGCCTTGGAGCATTATACTCAGTTTTGCTGGGTAGGTGATTCTTGGTCTTAATCCCAGTTCCTTTGACCTCTGGAATATCATATTCCAAGCCCTTGGATCCCTTAATGTAGAAGCTGCTAGATCTTGTGTTATTCTGATTGTGTTTCCACAATATTCAAATTATTTCTTTCTGGCTGCTTGCAGTATTTTCTCCTTGACCTGGAAACTCTGGAATTTGGCAACAATATTCCTAGGGGTTTTCTTTTGGGGATCTTTTTCAAGAGGAGATCAGTGGATTCTTTCAATTTCTATTTTACCCTCTGGTTCTAAAATATCAGGGAAGTTTTCCTTGATAGTTTCTTGAAAGATACTGTCTAGGCTGTTTTTTTGATCATGGATTTCAGGTAGTCAAATAATTTTTAAATTATCTCTCCTGGATCTGTTCTCTAGGCCAGTAGTTTTTCCAATGAGATATTTCACATTGTCTCCCATTTTTTTTTTCATTCTTTTGGTTCTGTTTTATAATTTCTTGATTTCTCATAAAGTCGTTAGCTTTCACTTGCTCCAGTCTAATTTTTAAGGTAGTACTTTCTTCAGTGCTCTTTTGGACCTCCTTTTCCACTTGGCTAATTCTGCCTTTTAAGTCATTCTTCTCCTCATTGGCTTTTTGGAGCTCTTTTGACATTTGGATTAGTCTATTCTTTAAGGTGTTATTTTCTTCAGTATTTTTTGGGTCTCCTTAAGCAAGTCATTGACTTGTTTTTCATGGTTTTCTCACATCATTCTCATTTCTCATCCCAATTTTTTCTCTACTTCTCTTACTTGCTTTTCCAAATCCTTTTTGAGCTCTTCCATGACCTCAGTCCAATTCATATTTTTCTTGGAGGCTTTTGATGTAAGCTCTTTGACTTTGTTGACTTCTTCTGGCTGTATGTTTTGGTTCTTCTTTGTCACCAAAAAAGCAATCTAGAGTATGAGTTTGAGTCTGAGTTTGTTTTTACTGCCTGGCCATGTTCCCAGCCAACTACTTGACCCTTGAGCTTTTTGTCACGATATGACTGCTTGTAGAGAAGAGAGTACTTTGTCCCAAGCTTTAGGGTCCAAGTGCTGCTGTTTTCAGAGTTACTTCTACTCCACTGTCACCCCAGGCTCTGTCACAGCAGCACTCCTCCTCCCCCAAGAACCACCAAGCAGGATGACAATCCAGATCCAAGCAGGGCACAGCAAGAGAAACTGCCTTTGTGCCCACAAAGTGCTCTTTGCACTCCAGCTCTGATCCACTACTAGATTCCTCCCACCATGTGAGCCAGGGACTCAGGAAGCAGCTGACCCTGGAGCTCTGGAAGCAGCCTCAGGAGCTTCCTGCTGTACCACATCCACCACCCCCAGGTATGGGGCCAGACTGCTCTGAACTCGATCCCGCAGTTTCCCACCTGCTCTTTGGCATCTGTGGGTTGAGAAGTCTGGTAACTGTCACAGCTCAATGATTCATAGACCTAAGGCCTTTTCCTGGGTGGCTGACTCCAGGTCTGGTCTATCCTGGTGCAGCCCATTCTGGGCTCCATTCTGCTCTCAACACCGTGTGATAGAACCTTCCAAGTGACCATCCAGGCTGTCCTGGGCTGGAGACCTGTTTCTTTCTTCTATTTTGAGGGTTCTGCAGCTCTAGAATTTGTTTAGAGCCATTTTCACAGGTGTTTGGAGGAATTTGGGGAGAGCTCATGCAAGTCCCTGCTTTCTAGCAGCCATCTTTCGTTTCTGACTCTTCTTGACCCCTTTTGTGTTTTTCTTGCAAATATTGGAGTGGTTTGCCATTTCCTTCTCCAGTTCATTTCACAGATGAGGAAGCTGAAGCAAGTGGTAAAGTGCTTGCCCAGAGACACAGCTAGTAAGTGTCTGAGGCCAGATTTGAACTCAGGTCTTCCTGATGACAGATCTGGTATTCTATTAACTATGCTATCTAGCTGCCCTTTGGAAACGATTAAACTCAGATTCAATTTAAGTCAACTAGCATTTATTAAGCACCTACTATTTGCAAATCAGTGGAAAAACAATGTGGTACAGTAAATAGAGAGCCAGCCTTGAAGACAGGAAGACATGGTTTTAAGTCAAAGTGATCTTCCTAAAGTGCCGGTCTAGCTATGTCATGCCCCACTCCCTTTCTCAATAAACTCCAATGGCTTCCTATGATCTCTAGGACCAAGTGTAAAATTCTCTGGCACTCAAAGCCCTTCATAACCTGTACTCTACAACCAAACTTTCCATTCTTCTTACACTTTATGCCCCACCAGTAACATTGGCCTCCTTGCTGTTCCTCACAAAACAAACTCCATCTTTCTACTCCAAGCATTTTCACTGGTTGTCCTCCATGCCTGGAACGCTCTATCTCTTCATCTCTACTTCTACCTTCCCTGGCCTTCTTTAAACCTTTTCCAATGTCCCTTAATTCTACCACCTTCCCTCTGTTGATTATCTCCAATTTATCCCATATATAGCTTACTTATATATAATTGTTTTCATGCAGTTTTCCCATTAGACTGAGCTCTCTGAGAATAGAACAGAAACTGCCTTTTGCCTTTCTTTGTAACCCCAGCACTTAGCACAATGCCTGACACATAGTATGCAATTAACAAATTTTTATTGACTAACTCCCTGACTATTCAAGTCCTTTCTCTTCCACATACTTGGCAAATGATTTAATGTTCCTCAACAGAAGCTCCCTGCACTGATAAAATCACAATGTGCAACACTCTATGCTTTGTACTTGCCATCCAAAAGACATATATAAAACAGTGTCAGCCTTCAAGGGGCTGACATTCTACTAGATCCCACCATCTTTACCCAGAAAAAAACCCTTTACTCTTGATTCCCATAGACCCAAACTGGTCTACCCACTCCTGGTATTTCCACTGTTAGACCAGTCTCTTCTAAAAAAAGATGCCACTGCCACAAGCTAGCCCAAGAAATATGAGGACATTTCTTGCTTGTGGGCCTCTTAACGTGACCTCTCAGACTCTCAGAGTCTTGAAGAATGAATGTATATGAGATGGCTGAAGATGGAACAAAAGAGACTGTGAAGGAGCAGTCAGAAAAGAAGGAGGGGAACCAGGAAAAAGCAGAGTCATGATAACTTGGGGAAGAGATGGTGTAGTAGGAAGGCCGAATTTATGATCTCAAATATAATCATGTATATGTTTGAATGGTCCGAAATCGCAAGGTATGAGAGATTCTCTAAGGAGAAAACAACAAGAAATTTATTTAGGCCCCACCGCAGCAGAACCGTG
>JAQQSZ010012480.1:0-12000 GCA_028646595.1 Phalanger gymnotis | reverse complement strand
GGGGGGGGGGGAGGAAATGGGGAGAAAATTTGTAATTCAAACGCCTGTGAAAATCAATGCTGAAAACCAAACATGTCAAAAATAAATTAAAATTAAAAAAAAAGAAATAAGTGGAATCAGCTGAACAATATTCACAATGACTAAAAAAAAAATAAGGTATCATTAAAAGGAAGTTCAACTCTTTCTAACTGTAAAAACAATTTTAGCCTGTTAGAACCAAGAATGAGCACTGCTCTTTCCTCTCCACAGAGAAGTGGAGGACTATGGGCCCAGAATGTTGCATACATTATTGTAGTGTGGTTACCATATCACTTGTTTTTGCTTAGCTGTTTTGCTTTGTGACAGGGATAGTTCTGCTATGGGGGTTGAGGTAGGGAAGGGGAGCTCATTATTCCCAGAAATCAATGTGAAGTAAGAAGAATTAGCATCAAGGAAACTTTTACCTTCTCTTTTAAAAATGTTTTTTAATTTAAAATTTAAAGAAAACATTAGGAAAAATTTGAAGAAAAATTTAAATTATTTAAAATTTATTCACTGTTTATCATTTATTATATTTGTACATTATATTTATTATACATTATTATTTATTATGCCACATTTATTATTAAAACTTTAAAGAAAAATTTTAAAATTAAAAGAAAATGTGACAGCAGTATGAAAGATGGCTCAAAAGAGAAAAAGAGTAGAAATTTGACTAATTTACTTGCTTTATGATTAGCATCTGATCATGTCTTAAAGCAGGGATTCTTAACCTTTTTTGTGTGTCCTGGGATCCCTTTGGCAGTCTGGTGAAGCCTACAGACTTTTTCTAGGAAAACTGCTTTTAAATGTATGAAATAAATACATAACATCACAAAGGAAAAAAATGTGTTGAAACACACATTTGATGTTTTTAAATACAAAAATATTTATAAAGCAAGCTTACAGACCCCATGTTGAAGAACTCTTGCCCAAGGGTATCTTCTTTCATATACATGAATAAAAATTAAACATAGAGACTTTCTTCAAATTTTTTTTTAAATAAATGAGCATTTATTGTCTCTTCCTCCTATTTCCCCTTCCTCAATAGAAAATAAGAAAGAAAAAGAAAACTTTATAACAAATTTTCATCATCAAGGAAAATAAATTCCTACATTGGCCAGGTTCTTCACCAGAGTCTAGCACCTCTGTGTGGGGAGGCAGGTAGCATTCTTCCCCAGTAGTACTCCAGAATCATAGCTGACCGCTGCATTGACAAAAATTGTTAATTCTAGTTGTTTATTTTTAGAATATTGTTGTTCAAGTATAAATTGTTCTCCTGGTTCTGTAGAACATGGAGTTTTATAAATAAAAATAAAATAGTCCTTAGAAATATTATAGGGAGAGACTATATATATAAGAATGTCAGCATTGTTTTGGTTCTATTCCTTTAATAGTGATCCCGGTTTATCGATTAGTCAACAAGCATCTTTTAAGTCCCTACTATGATAACAGCTAATTATTGTGATAATAGCTAATTATAGAACGCTTACTACGTGCCAGGCACTGTACTAAGTGCTCAGAGGACCTCGTTTGAGCCTTATAACAACCCTGGGAAGTAGGTGCTATCATTATACCCATGAGATAAAACTGAAGCAAACAGAGGTTAAATGATTTGTTCAGGGTCATGTAGTTAGTGTCTGAGGCTGGATTTGAACTCATGTCTTCCTGACTCCAAGCCCAGCATTTTATCTTCTATGCCACCTAGTTACCCTCTATGGCGATTACTATGTGCCAGGCACTGTTCTAAGCTTTGGGGATAGAAAGGCAAAAATAATCCCTACCTTCCATTACATTCTGATGGGGGAGATAACATGTAAATAGGTGTGAGTGTGTGTGTACACATATACATCTATCTATACATACACACATATACACACATACATATATACAAATGTATATGCACACATATATACATGTATATACACATACATTTATACATCTGTTTATGTAGGTATTTTCATATGCACACACACATATACACACACACACATATATACACACACACACATCTCTCTAGTTGTCTGTATATACACACAAATATATACCCACACACGAATGTGTGTATGTACACATACATATATCTATCTAGGCATGTGTGTATGTACACACATACACATATATTTACACATATCTATCTAGATATATAATATAAATATACACACACAAATGCACATGTAAATACACATATATACACCTATCTATCCAGGTATCTATACACAAATATACATACATACATATATAGGTATCAAACTAATTGTGTATATGTGTGTATATATAGTATGCTTATTTATATATACATACATATACATGCACATACAAACATGTATATATAGACATACATATACACATATATCTAGATATATTCACATATATACATTTGTCTATTTATGTGTATATATGTACATATATACACACATACACATACACACATTTATCTATCTATCTAGGTGTATGCATGTATACACACATACACATACACACATATATTTATTTAGGTACATACACATATATGTATATCCACACACAAAATATATGCAGAGTAGATGGAAAGTCGTCTGAAAGGGGAGGTCCCTAGCCACTCTGTGTGTGTGGCAGGAGGGGGAAGTCTTCTATAGAAGGTGAGATTTGAACTGAGTTTTGAAGACAGCCAGGGAAATTAGGAGGCACAGGAAGAGGTATAGAACATTTCAGTCATGGAGCATAGCTAGCGCCAAAACACCGTGATAGAAGAAGGCGTGTCCTGTTTAAGAAACAGCAAGTAGGCCAATGTTATTGTTATTTGTCCTTTGTTTTCCTAGAGGACCAATGGCATTTAGCGCATCTGCCAAAATGGTTTTACTGAGGTGTGCATGTTACACTTTCTTGGAGCCACAGGTGAGAATTGGGTGATAAGTGGACACCAAAGGTAGATGAGCAGCCTTGAAAAGGTCTCGGCAAGCCCTCACACCAGAGGGGCTAGTCCTCCCTGAACACTGCATACGTGGCAACAACAGCGTGAGTGTGAAAAGACTGGAAAGGTATGAAGGGGCCAGAATGCAAAAAGCTTTAAATGCCGAAGAGAGGCGTTTGTATGCATTACAAACTAGTCACTGAATTATGAGTAAATGGCTATGTTCGTGATAAAAACCCTAACGGTCACCCCAGGGAATACTTTAGAATTTTCAGAAAAATTGTTTTCAGCCAACATATGCATCTCGTTGGAATATCAGAGCTTGAAAGCCCCAAGAAAAATCCTAAATATTATGTTAGTGGACTCTTAAAAATCATAACTTATATTTATTTTTTTCCTTTCGAATATCTATGTGGTTAGGAAAATAAGTAATAATAGGTGCTGTAAAATGCTTGTGAACAGTGCTCCATGATTTAATCATCTCTCTCGGTTATATTTTGACATCTGTATAAAATACTATGTTACTCATTGTGAAATCTGTGTCAACTTACTTCTAGTTGTAGTTGGTTTGCATTTATTCAAAATATTCCATAGAATCAGGTATTAAAATTCATTCTGTTCAGGAATTCAGAAACAACTGTATTGTGTATATTTCTGCCATTAAGATAACCTACAAAATAAATTATGATGCTCGATTTATACCTGCTGATACAAGCTTGCTAATGCATCATTTCTCATACTACAAAAATTTGAGGTAGAAATGATGAGGGAAAATAAGGCAATTCGCAAGGCCTATAATTATTCCAAGAAGACTGTAAGGGCCAGAAAAGAACTGTCTAAGCTGTGCCCGTACTCTGCAGTTCAGCAATGGGGTAAATGTACAAGGATGAACCCTGGCCTGGCGAGCAGGTAAATCCTCACATTGGTCCTGGAGATTCTGCCACTAATTTGCTGCATGATAATGGAGAAATTCCTCAAATCTACTATGCCTCAGTTTCCACATTTCTGTACAAGGAAAGAAATCAAGAACAATCCCATAGGTTTTTATTGCCTCTAAATCCTATGGGTGCGGCCTGAAAACAGTAGGCATCTGAGAAATCCACTCTAAATCTCTGATCTTATAGTAAATATATTCCTATATATTTTGTTCCACACTTAAAGCTGGGATTTAGTAATAATGATAAGAACATCTGTATAATGTCTTAAGGTTTGCCAAGTGCTTTATCTTTACATGTATTATCTCATTTGATTCTTGCAATGGTCTCATGAGGCAGGTACTATTATGATCATTATTTTACAGATGAGAAAACTGAGGCTAAGAGGCTAAGTAACTGGCCCAAGATTACATAGCTAGTAAGCATCTGAGGCAGGATCAGAATTCACGTCTTCCTAACTCTAAGTCTGGTACTTAATCTACTGTTCTCCAGTTATCCCTTCCACATTGTGGTTTCAATATATGACAGCTCAGCATTGGAAATTAAGTGGGAATTTGGGGGAGTTTTGCAGAAGCCCCAGAAGACACATAAAGGTCAACAGACAACACAAAGTTTAGAAACTCAGAAATGCCTAAAATATATGTATCGTATCCTACATAAAATAATAGTTCTGACTTCTCTGGTATGAAGGGAGGGCCAAAAAATTTGATGCCGATTCTCTAGATCATAAGGTGAGATTGTCCCTAACCCCTATAATATGGAAGGGATAACTGTACTTAGCCACAAATCAAGTGACAACTCTGAGCTCTAATTTAGTTATATATGAAAAGAAGAGGTTGGACTGAATGAACTGTAAGATTCCTTGAAGTTCTTTCAATTCAAAATCCCAGGAATTTATGAGATCTAACCCGTTTACTCACCTGCTGGAGAAGCATCAGGAGTTCCCAATTAACTCTAAGGTAAAAGATGGTAGCAATCAAAGTCCTTCACAGTCTGACCTCAGATGAAGCTCATGTAACTCCCCCTTGGCCACCTTATGTTCCAGCCAAAATGGCCCATTTTCTGTTCTTCCCACGTGACATTATATCCCTGTGCTTCTGCACAGCCTGTCCCCCATGCTGGGAATCCTCAGTTCCTTTTAAGACTCACCTCAAACCCCATCTCTTAGATGAGACTTTTCCTGTTCCCCTTAGTTATTAAGGCCCTTTGGACCTCCCGCACCTCAAACCCGTTCCCCCCAAACTACTTTATATAGACATCTGTTTATAGATGTTCCCTCCGCTCCCTTCAATATACTCCTTGAAGGAGAATAGTTTTTTAAATTCCCAACACTAGAACAATACATTGTAGCTACTAGGCACTCAGTGTTTGTTGAATGAACATATCATTTAAATCTACAGCATGGAAAGCTCTATGCTTAGGGCTGAGGTAGATACAAAGTTGAGCTAAAACACTGCCATTGCCATTGTGGAGCTCACAACTCTAAGAGGCTTAACCCACACAGGGTTTGGGCACAAACACACAAATAGAATATATAATATTGCATTCCGAGTGCATTCCAGTTGTGCAAAGCAGAGGATAATAAGGGGAAGGTTGTTATTGATAGTGGGTATCAGGGAAGGTGTCACAGAGCAGGTGGCATTGGAGTTAAAATTTAAGCAAGCTGTAGAAATTCAGAGGGCAGCTAAGTAAATAGAGCACTGGGCTTGGAATCAGGAAGACTCCTCTTCATGAGTTCAAATCCAGCCTCAGATACTTACTAGCTGTGTGCCCCTGGGCAAGTCACTTAATCCTTTTTGCCTCAGTTTCCTCATCTGTATAATCAGCTGGAGAAGGAAATACCAAACCACTCCAGCATCTTTTTCAAGAAAACCCCAAATAGAGTCATGCACAGTCAGACACAACTGAAAAATTATTTAACTACAACAGAAATTCAGAAGCTAAAGAAGGGGAGGGAAGACATTTGACACATTTGAGCAGTGGGAGCAAAATCAACGAAGGAGGCAAGCAGGGGACAGGGGGCAGGGTAGCTCATTTTCTAAAATGATCAGTGTTTTTTCAGCACATAATACAAACCGCAGCAAACTCACAATTCAACCCTTTACAATCCCTGAAAAGAAATAAGTAGCCTGAAAGATTGGGGCTGATAATAGGATATGCCTTCCACTTAGGAGTTTGCCATTTGTGGAAACAAGTTGGTGTGCTTTAACTTTAAAAAAAAAAATTAGTGTCAACATTAGCCATGCTTTTTTAAGCCAAGTTGTGTTTCTGTATACAGTTATCTTCATTTATTTAGTTGTGGTTATTGTGCCTATTATTCTTTCAATCCTGATTTCTTTACCCTGCATCACTTCATAGAAGTCTTCCCATATTTCTTTGAATTTTTCATATTAGTAGCCCTTATAGAATATTACAGAATTCACATGTAAATTCATATACCACAGTTTGTTCAGCCATTTTCCACTCATTGGGCACACAACGTGTTCCTAGTTTTTTGCTGTTACAAATTGTACTTCTGTGAATATATACATGAGCATGCACACACATCCATATATATACACACATAAATACATATATCATATATACATGTGTATATTACCCATATGCATTTATACACATGTGCGTATGTATATGTATGTATGTGCATGCATGTATTTAACAGATAGGTCTTTTTTGGCTGACAGCAATCTCTCTCAGATAAAAATCCAGTAGTGGGATCTCTGGATTAAAAGGTAAAGCCAACTTCATAATTTCTCTTGGGTAATTCCAAATTGTTCTCCAAAACATTAGATCAGAGTATCTCAATCTGCTTAGCATAGCAATTTCTGTATGTGTTAAAATTTTATCTTGTTCCCTGTTCCACCTCTTCTAGTCAGTTGAGTAAGTTTATAAGTAGCCAATTTAAAATAACATAGTAGGAAGTGAGATTGCAAAGGGGAACCTAGAAGTCACATGACTGACCATTTGCAAAGGGTATCATATATTAACCGAAACTCATATCCTGGTAATACGTGCTAAATCAGGAGGACTCTTTGGTCCTACGATATATAAATCTCAAACAATTCCAGACATTCACATTAAGTCTAGCAGCATCCAAATGTTACTGATCACTTTGAGACGATGTGGATGTGTTAACTTTTAAGTTTTACTGCTAAGTTTGAGATGATTTGGGTGTATTAATGAACTGACCTGAAGGTGGCACGGTTGAGAGTTAGTCTGTCCCTGACATAACCCCATAAAAATGAGACTCCAAATTCCTCCCCATCCCCCCAGTCCCCAGACCTCTTCCATCTCCATCCGGGTCATTATCACCCAGGGCTCCCAACTCTAAGCCATGATCACATGAGCTTCGCCTCTCCCCTTCCCAAGTTAGACTCTTTCCCAAGCTGTCTGGCTTTCTTCACCACCCCATCCCTGTCCCAAGGCTGGCTGCCTCTGCACCCCACCTGCTTCTGCTCCTTGTCCTTTCTGGGCTGGTGGTTGCATTATTAAAATGTGATTGAAGCCTTATTTCCCACTACCATTGTGGTCTTTTCTGGTAAGGACCCAAAGAACCAGGCATGTCTGCTTCCATTTTATAATTGCATAAATTAATTAAGAATGCAATGAGGAATGTGGTAATCTGAAATAAAACTGGGAGGGCGATATCATCTAATGCCTCAGATGGTGCCTGGAACACAGCAAGTGCTTAGCAAAATTAAAAAAAAAAACCTTTTAGATTGAGTGGATCATAGGTTTAGAGCTAGAAGGGCCCTTAGAAGTCATGTATTCCAAACTCTGAATTTTATAGATAAGGAATCTGAGGTTAAGTAACTTGCCCAAGGTAATACGGTAGTAGAGGCAGAGCAGGATTCAAATCCAGACCCTCAGACTCTAAATTCAGTATACTTTCCACTGTCTCACACTGCTGCTCAAGGTCAGGCCAGATTGTGCAAGGGCTTGAATATCAAGCAAATGAGTTTGAGTTTTATTTGGTTTCTAACAAGTAGCTGGGTGATACAGTGGTTAGAGCCTTGGGCCTGGAAACAGGAAGATCTGAGTTTAAATTTGGCTGCAGATACTTACTAGCTGTGTGACCCTATGCAAGTCATTTAACTTCTATTTACCTCAGTTTCTTCCTCAGTAAAATGGGGGTAATAATAGTACTTCCCTCCCAGGATTGTTGGGAGGATTAAATAATTGCCTGTCACATAGTAAGTACTATATTAGCTATTTTTTATAATTTATTATGTTATTATTATTTATTATATTATTGTTGTAACCATGTTAATTATTGTTATAATTTTTTTTAGCAGAAGCGTTTCACAACCAAGATCTATCTTAAGAAAGATTGTTCCAGAAGAGATAGAAGATAATGGATGGAATGAAGAAGAAAGAGAATGGAAAGCAGGAAGAACTGTGGGATGATTGCGAAGCCCAGATAGGTGGATGAATGAGGACCAGAAGAAGGTGATGGTGGTGGGAACAGAAATGACAGGACTGATACCAGAGATGTGATAGCAATGAAATTGACTCTGATTGTGGGAAGGTCTGGCACATAGGACAGAGACTTGATGTTAGGAGAAATGGGGAAGTAAAAACAAAGGGGAAATTTTAAGAGAGCTAATAATAAACTCAAAGGGAAACAGGCAGTGTGTCATAGCCACTGAACTTGGAATTAGGACTGGGCTTCACATCCGCAGACACTTATTAGCTACATGGTCCTGGACAAGTCACTAAACCTCTCTATGTCTCAATTTCCTAATTTGCAAAACAGGAGGATGGACGGGAGTTATGGCCTCTTAAAGCACCTTTCTGTTCTAAATCCAAGATCCTATGCACATGTCGAGCTTGGTATGCTGGTGGTGCTTCAAGGTAGGCAAGACCTGTAGGAAGCTGGAATATAGACTGATGCTCCGAAGAAGGGTCAAAAATGGATTTGGAGACTAAAGAATTGTCTGCATAGAGGTGGTGGTTATTGTTGTTTGGTTATGTTCCACTCTTCATGATCCCCTGGACCATAATGTCCATGGAGTTTTCTTGGCAAAGATACTGGAGTGGTTTGTCATTTCCTTTTCCAGTGGATTAAGGCAAACAAGGTTAAGCTACTTGCCCAAGGTTACACAGCTAATGTAACCCTCAGGTCTTCCTGACTCCTGGCCCAATGGTCTATCCACTGAGCCACCTAGCTGCCCATAATGGTGCTTGTTGTTGTCTTTTTTTTTCCTTTTTTGTTTGACTTTTCAAGGCCCAGTTTGAGCTTTTCTTGGCAAAGGAGTAGTTTGACATTTCCAGCTCATTTTACAGATAAGATAACTGAGGCAAATAGGGTAAAATAGCTTGCCCAGGGTAACACAGCTAGTTAAGTGTCTGAGGCTGGATTCAAACTCAGGAAGGAGAGTCTTCCTGACTCCAGGCACATCACTCTATCTACTGCACCATTTAGCTGCCCATAAAGCAATAGTTGAAGTCCTAGATTTCAATGAGATGGCAAAGGGACAGAGCTTGGGGAAGGAAAGGGAGCAGGCTAAGGTCAGAACTTTGGGAAGCATTCACCTTAAGCAATTGGGGAAATGAAGAGGAACCATTAAAAAAGACAAACAAAGAACAGTGGGAGGGATGTGAGGAGGACCAGGAGAAGTGGTGATTGTTGGCATTGTTTGTCCTTCATTCTCAAAGAGGACCATAACATCAGGCAGGTGATGCCATGACACGCAAGTGAATTGGATTTAAGTGAGGGAGGGCTGTGCAAAGTCACCAGCCTCACTTTATCCTCCAGAGCCACCTGGATCCAGTGGCAAGATATAGATCAGGATGACTGGAGAAAGCAATATCTTTGGAGACAAGGAAGAAGAGAGTATATAGAAAGAGCGGCATAGGAAACAGAGTCAAAGGCTGCAGAGAGAGCAAGGAGGATGAAGACCGAAAAAAGGCCATTGTTTTTCTACATAAGTTGTTTTAGTAGAGTGATGGGAAAGTAGAAGCCAGACTGTAGAGATTGACAGAGAACTTTTAAAAGAATGTTGGCAGTGAGGAGAGACATCAAAAGCGGTTGTATAGGGTAGAAGGGTCAAGGGCAGTTGAGGATTTTTCTGCGTCTGTTTTTTAGGAGACCTGAATATTTTTGTCAGGAGGATGATAAGGAGTTAGCAAGGGCAGACTGAGGATCATGAGAAATGAAGGTTGTCTCCTGGAGTAAGACCTTAGAGGAAGGGAGAGGAGAGATAAAGGCAGAGGCATTCTCCTCAGGGACAAATAAAAAAAGACCTTTCTTTCTGTGACAAGAGAAAAGGAAGAGATAGTAGATGATTATGCCAGGAAGTTTTGAAGAATGGACAAAGGAAGCTGAGAAAGCTCACAGGTCTTTACCTACAGACATTCCCGATTTTTACCAGTCCTCAAAAAGCTTTCTTTGTACCTTTTGTCAGCTAGGTAGCAGAGTGGGTGCAGTGCTAGGCCTGAAGTTGGAAAGACTGAGTTTGGATCTGGCCTTAGATACTTAGTAGTTGTGTGACCCTGAGCAAGTCACTTAACCACTGCCTGCCTCAGTTTCCTTTCCTGCAAAATAGGGGTCATAATAGCATTTACCTTCCAGTGCCATTATGAGGATCACATGAGATATTCTTTGTAAGGCACTTAGCACAGTGCTTGGCACATAGGACATGCTTAATAAATACTTATTCCTTTATCCCTCATAACCCTATATCCCTTATATATAACCCATCTGTTTCACTCCCCTTTACTATTCTGGCCTAAATCCTATCAGTGAAGTATTAAATTCACATTTTGTACCATTAGATTGTTCCTAAGGTGAAACAATATTTTAGAATTCTACATTGTAGCTTTTCACTGGAAAAAAAGATAACATCAGAGTAGTAGTATTTGGCAACCAAACCAAAATAATTATATACCAGATGCTTGTTTTTTTTTGTTTTGTTTTTCATATTTTATTATTTAATATTTTAATTTTCAACATTGATTTCCACAAGATTTTGAGTTACAAAATTTATCCCCATTTCTACCCTCCCCCCGCTCCAAGATGGCATATATTCTGATTGCCCCGTTCCACAGTTAGCCCTCCTTTCTGGCACCCCACTCCCCGCGCCCCATGGCCTTTCCCCTTACTTTCTTGTAGGGCAGGATAGATCTATACACCATTCCCTATATATCTTATTTCTCAGTAGCATGCATAAACAACTTTTTTTTTGAGCATCTACTTTTAAACTTTGAGTTCCAAATTCTCTCCCCTCTTCCCTTCCCACCCACCCTCCTTAGGAAGGCAAGCAATTCAACATAGGCCACACATGTATCATTATGCAAAACACTTCCTAAATAATCATGTTGTGACAGACTAATTATATTTCTCTCCATCCTATCCTGTCCTCCTTTATTCAGTTTTCTCCCTTGACCCTGTCCTTTTTCAAAAATGTTTGCTTTTGATTAACTCCTCCCCCAATCTGCCCTCCCTTCTATCATCACCCCTTTTTATATCCCCTTCCCCCTACTTTCCTGTGGGGTAAGATACCCAACTGAGTGTGTATGTTATTCCCTCCTCAAGTCAAATCTGATGAGATCAAGATTCACTCATTTCCCCTTCCCTTCCCCCTCTTCCCTACCAACAGAACTGCATTTTCTCGCCACTTTTATGTAAGATAATTTACCCCATTCTATCTCTCCCTTTCTCCCTCTCTCAAAATATTTCTCTTTCACCCCTTAATTTTATTATTTTTTTAGATATCATCCCTTCATATTCAATTCAACCTGTGCCCTCCGTCTATATCTATATGTATATTCCCTTCCCGCTCCCCTAATACTGAGGTCTCATGAATCACGCACATCATCTTTCCATGTAGGAATGTAAACAAAACAGTTCAACTTTAGTAAGCCCCTTATGGTTTTTCTTTCTTGTTTACCTTTTCACACTTCTCTTGATTCTTATGTTTGAAAGTCAAATTTTCTATTCAGCTCTGGTCTTTTCATTGAGAAAGCTTGAAAGTCCTCTATTTTATTGAAAATCCATATTTTGCCTTGGAACATGACACTCAGTTTTGCTGGGTAGGTGATTCTTGGTTTTAATCCTAGCTCCATTGACCTCTGGAATATCATATTCCAAGCCCTTCAATCCCTTAATGTAGAAGCTGCTAGATCTTGTGTTATCCTGATTGTGTTTCCATA
>JAQQSZ010012479.1:0-12001 GCA_028646595.1 Phalanger gymnotis | reverse complement strand
CTCTCTCTCTGTGTCTGTCTGTCTCTCTCTCTGTCTCTCTGTGTCTCTCTGACTCTCTCTCTGTTTGTCTCTGTCTGTCTGTCTGTCTGTCTGTCTCTCTCTGTCTGTCTTTCTGTCTGTCTCTCTCTGTCTCTGTCTGTCTGTCTCTGTCTCTCTGTCTCTGTCTCTCTGTCTCTCTCTCTCCCTCCCTCCCTCCTTCCCTCTCACTTTTCTCTCTTCTCTCTGTCTTACTCTCCCTTATCTGTCTTGCTTTTCTTTCTTTCTCTCTTGTTTGCTCTTTCTCACAGGACAAAAAACCCCCCAAAAAACAAAACCCAAGTTCTTGTTGAGCTTCCTTCCCTCCCTTCCCAGTGCCAGCTCAGCTTCCCAACAGCCCTCATACTATCCATCCAGGCCAAGGCAGTCGAGGTTGGTTCTCAGGGCCCAGCTCTCTGGACACCCTCGATGATGACCTCATTAGAGTCACAGATGTTCTCTGCACTTTGGGAGAGCTGGAAAAAACAGAGCCATAAACTAGGCCAGCTTGCAGGAAGGCTGTTACCCACAATTCAAGCTCCAAATGCTGGATAGTTCCCACTAAGTTCTGGTCGGCTAGGAGACGGCACCTTATTAATCTTGTGTCAGGGAGCCAGCTGCAGCCGTGGCATCTACCATATTTCACCACAACTCCATGTCTGGACAGCCATTGTCTTGATAGTTTTTTTTTAAAATGAAAACTCCACAAATCAGCTGCTTTCTCTCTCTCTCTCTCTCTCTCTCTCTCTCTCTCTCTCTCTCTCTCTCTCTCTCTCTCCTCCATATTCTGCCTCACATATTCACCTCACCAAGCCCCCTGCCTTTCCTCCTTATAGAGCTTGTGCTGGGGAGCCAGTGGAGTTGGGGCACATCCCCTCCATCCCCTGCACTGTGGGCAGGTTTACTAATTCAGAGAGCCTGCTTACTTCCTAACTTTAATGATATTCCCTCAGCATATCACTATGGTTGCCTGGCGACCGGATTTGAGCTAGGCCTCTCATTTGATTCCCACACATCAGACCCTGAAAAGCACTTTTTTTTCCCCTCCTCGTCCCTCAGCTTTTGATTCTGCCTCCTCTGAAACCCTTCCCCCTGCCGTGTCCGTGTGGGTGGGCAGAGCCCTGGCAGAATAAGGCCAGGGGTGAAGGGCAGACTCTGGGCTACTGGTCACACATCAAGGCCTTCAGACAAAGACTCTGGGAGCCCTTCCTGACAAACACAAATTCCCTTCAGAAAAAAAGCAAATTTGGTTTTCCCTTCGGAGGTTGGGTGTCATTTTAAGACTTTTCGGAGATACTTTATTAAATCTGACGCTCTCCGTTGGGTTTTTTTTTTGGGGGGGGGCATCTCTTACAAAGAACTTCCCATCAACAAGTTGTTATTGGAAGAAGCAAACAGATTGGAAAGGACTGAAATAATCTAATAGAGCCTAGGCTCATTGGCTTTCTGTCCGCCATCTCTTTAAAGATTATGGTACGATATCAAATGCATTTGTGCGGACGTTTCGGTCTCAGCTTCCAGCGTAGCATTTCCCCCTTTCCCCCCCACCCCTTCCCTTTCCCCAATCCATGAAAAAAGTTGGGTTTTTTTTCCAGGCTCTGTGTATTAAAATCTTTAGTGTTCTCTCAGATGAAGATGAATCATTTAATTGTTTTCTAATTTATATGCGACTTAGCACATGTGTTGAGACTGTTATGAGAAAATCGGGACATTTCTTGGAAAACCTCATTTCCCTCAAGTGGATTTCCATATTAAAAATGAAAGTTTGGGATTAAAAATGTATCCGGTGTTTCACATGTATCTTTGGAGTCAGCTCCTCTGAGGAAGATGGGGAGTTGAGTGGGGAGGGGTGTCTGGCTTTAGCTTTTAGAAGGAAAATAGGAAAGAAGGACATTCCCTCTGAATGGAGCCTCTTGAGTTTGTCCAGAGTTTCAAATCACTACTTAGACAGGTTTTCCATAGAACTGTACTTTCAAAATATCACAACTACTAGAAGAAAAAAAAGTTAGGAGGGGTGCTCCTCTAATAAAAAAAAATAATAACATCTTCAGTGGCTCTTGCCTGGGGGTACGCATCAACCTGGGTGCCTGCAGACATTAAATGTACATGTATGCATAAGCTGACATTTATAGAGATAAGAATCACAGTTGGTTATTTTTTAAAGCCCCATGTACAGTCCTTTTGTGATGCAGAACCCCTTGAAAAATAGAGTTCAAATATGGCTGCTTGAGTTTATTTTCTCACCGATGCCTGCAGGATTTGCTTGTGTAACTCTCATTATGGTGTGCAAATCCCCTGTGTGTTGATAGGAGAATAGCCCTCTCATTTGACACTAGTGCTGAAAGTGGGGTTCTTAACCTTTACTCTCTTGCTGTTGAACTTATATTCGATGAATAAAAGTGATTTACCGCTTTTTCGGCGATGATTAAAAGTGTGTACAAAGTTTCCGGTTTCCTCCTAATACATTATGAGTTTGTATGGCTGCTTCTCTTCCATCTCTCCTTTTCTTCTGTCTCCCCCCATCACCAAGCTTCCTCAACTATTTTCTATGCTCGGGAGATCCACTCACTACCTGCTACATTGTTAACTTACTTACTTATTAAGTTGTTAAGGAAGACACTTTCGTACAGTACATTCCTGACATGTTAAAAAAGACTGTTTTCAGATTGGTGTTTAAGCCTCATTTTTCTTTGTGTGAAAAGTTTTAATTAATACATTATATGCATTGGAGCTGTGCAGATGGGCAAAAGCAGATATCTATTTATATATTCAATTGATTCAGTTTTCCTAATGTTTGGTAGTGGTGTACTTCCCACGTGCCAAGAACACACTATCCCCCGACACTTGTCCAAGTCATTGCATCGGAACTGAAATCCTCAAAAAAATTTTAAAAGATAAAAGCTAAACCTCAGTCCTACACACCTGCAGAAATGGAATGTTTTAGACTTTTTCTCCAGTAGGGGCTCCAAGCAAAATAAGATAAGCAATCTTCTCACTGCCTGTCCTTTTCTTTATCATTACTTAAAGGCATGGAATAATTCACTACCTTTGATGCTTGGTTTATCACAGAAAGAGAATAGAAAGAAAAAAAAACTGAGCGAACCCACCTTAACATAGCATGTTTCTACTAGATTCAAGATAGGAGAAGGGATGACGTGAAAGCATTTGATTGCTTTGAGGAAAAAAAATCAATCAGCCAGGAACTCTACCCCCTCTACCTTACCAAGGAAAAATTGAAGACGTTTTGAGAAAGCCTTTCTTCGTATGAGGTACCCATCCTTTTAAAAGGGTCTGACCTTGGCTGCCTTAACAAAAGAGTTTGTAGGAATTGAATTGTTTGAAATCCCCAATTTGTATGAGCTAACTGGAGTCTAGGAGTAGTTTTTCCTCCTGGGTCACGGGTCTTCAAAAGTCATGGTAAATATGAAATATCCAGGCCCTTTCAAAAGATTGGCCCCACGATGAGTGCCCTCCCTTCTGAGCTACCTTGTATTCACCTACTTTCTACTTAGGAACTTTATATTTCTGCTGGATTTATTGTCATATGTACTTAGTATTCCAGACCTCCAAAGCCCCCAAGAATGCAAGCTCCTCGTAAATATGAATTGCTTCCCTCTTTGTACTTGTATTCCCAGCATTTAGCCCATATTGTGCTTGGCACATAATAGATGCTTAATACATGCTTGCTGATTGATTGATTTTTCAAAATAATCTAATAAAGGGGAGCTGCAGCCACTCCCACCCTTTTCTCTTGATTTGGCCTGGGACTGTAAATGACACTTCAAGGAGACTATAAGGAAAAGTCTCCTTGAAATAATTTTAACCTGGTACCTAGAAATCCCAATATAGCAAACCTGTTTGGACTCCACTTTTCTGGATGTAGACACACGAGTATATGGAAACATTTGTATGCCTTCCTTCTGTGTGGGATGCTGTCAATGGGGAAACTGAAAGAGGTCAGGGATCCCAAAGCACAAAAATTAGATAAAGGAAAGGCAACTATAGTCTTTGCCTTAATATGAGTCTCTATAAGTATGAAAGCCTATGCAAGAAAGGCAGGAATAAAATGGAATAAGAAAGGCTCTTCTTAATCTGTTCATGAGCTATCTGATAATTTCAGAAACTTGCCATGAATTTATAACTGGAATTTTCTTCCGTGGCTAAGTCACCTATACAAGCTTTGCACACAGTAGGTATTCTGTAAATGTTAATTGAATGAAGAAATGATAGAATGTGAAAGGATTAATAACAAAAGGGGAATTATGTCCCACACTATTCTTGACTCACATAGGTGCAGTAAAGGCCACTGAGAACTAATCATAATTTGTTATTGCCTTTAAAAAAACATCTTTGTTGTTGTTGTTTTTAATCTGGACCTTTGATTTCATCTGCATGGGTAACTCCTGGAATGGAAATTTCCCTCCCTGGTGCAGGTTGGCAGTTGGTTTCTAACTTTTGGTCTTACAGAGCTGTCTGGATTGAGTCCAGATGACTTGTCCATGATGACACAAGGAGCAGGATTTGAACCCAGTCTTCTTGATTTCAAGGCTAGCCCTCTGATTGGCTTGCTTTGCTACATTGCCTACATAATCATACTTTGTATTACTATGCATTTAATGCATGCTCACATCCCTTATCTTAAAGAACAGGTCACAGTGGAAAAAAATTCAGTTTAAGAAATACTAAGACATGTTGCATTTGTGTATAATAATATATTAGTACAATGCTTGAATTAAAAGGCAGCATGGGATCATGTGAAATGGCATATGGCTTAATAGACTAGAAACCAGGTGCCCCACAATATAACATTGGGCTTCTCCTTTTTACATCTCTGTTTCCTCATCTGTTAAATGAGGTGATGATATAGTTCTGGCATAGGTGCCTCTTGGTAGGTAGATGGTTTCTAAGTTTCCTTCCAGTTCTAAAGAAGCTCTTTGGTTCCCTGGGATTGAGGTTTTTGCTTTGTTTTTAATCTGTAAAAGGAGATGTTTAAAAAAGATGATCTCTAAAGTTTCTTCTAGCTTCAACATTCAATGATCCCTGAACCACAGTTTCGCTTTATTGCTAAAATAACATGCTGAAATAATACTATCTCTAAGTCTTCTTCCAGGTCCGAAATTATGATTTTTTTGTACCTTCAGTTCCTGTACTGGGAAAATATCATTAATGATGGTTTCTACTTGGGCATTGTGACCTCACAGTGATTCTGTTGGAGTTTTAAAAAAATAGTGAGCTCATAAGCACATATAAATTTTTATTTTATATAGTCCAAATATTTCTAAAATGACATCCACCTACACAAACATTGAAAGAATATTCTTTTCTCAGTATGTAAAAAGTAAGTTTTTAGGAGAAAAACCAACTAATCAACAGAATAAAAACCCACCACCCAACATTGACCTCCAGAAGAAATCATAAACCCATCCATTTCCTTCTTTTGGTGCATCGAAAGGCTCTGAAGAGTCAACCTGGATCTCTTGGGGGAATATTTCTAATGAACCTCAACACTCCCGCTGGTGCTTACGCTGAATTGAAATTCTCAGCGAGGATGAGCACAGCCCAGCGGAAGTCCTAATCCTCCCCGAGTAGACAAATAACAGGGAAACTCCAATGGCCCCTTAATACAGCTGGACTCCCAGGCCTCTCTGGGCTCCTGAGGGTTGCCCGGTCTCCCGTTGCGATTTTGCTTGTCCCCATGAGCTCCACCTCCACATACCGATGCACTGATGTCAGCCTCCCAAACGAGCTCGCTCAGGAGTGCCCAGATTAGCTGGGTTGCCAGGCTGTGGCCATTCCAACCTCCTTTTCCACTTCACTGGACTGAGCTTTTGACACTCTGAAAAGCACCATTTAAAATTAATTAAAGCTTCTTATTTGGGACCAAATCTCCCTGCGGCCGACTCTGTTTAATATGTTTTTATGTGGGCCTTCGAGCTGCTGAGCTGGTCTGTGTGGTAGGGGCCTAAAAATGAAGAAATGACAAGTAAGGAGAGGGAAGAATTAACCCAGAATGGAAAGAAGGGGAGAGGGTGGATTTCTGTTTCTTCTGCCCCTTGTCAGCTAGACCATATCCATCACATTAAAAGATAGAACTTTGCCTGGCTCAAAATACGTAGTGAGCACTGAAGGATTTCTTTATGGGCCTTGCAGTGAGCTCAAGGGTTATTGGTAGTCAAAACAGTGTGAATTTTTCCTCAAACACCTGCTAGGAACTGTATCTGCAAATTCAAGATTGTTTAGCCCTTGTATGATCCAACCAATTATTTTCCAGCCCATTGGCTGCTGATGATTTATTAATACCTTTCCCCAAGAGCTGGTGGCTAAGTTTTCTTTCTCATTGTTAGTTTTTTTCTAAAAGCCTACCTGTGCCAATCTGATAAAAACAGTAAAAGCAACTAAAGGCTGTTTAAGTTGTAGAAATGCCTTGTAGGCAGACAAAAGGAAAGTAAGATCATTAAAAAAAGTCCTGCTCATGAGGAATTTTACTAGCAAACTGCTTGGCCTGATGACAGACTTGGGCGGCATCCCTGTTCAGAAGTCTTGACTGCTTTAGGAAAGACATTTTTAATGGGAGTTTATTGGGGTTGTTTGAATGAGTTATTCCTTTAGACCATGGCAGGCCACACCACCCCTATCCCTGGCTTGGCTTAATGGGAAAGAAAAACCTGGTGTGAAGAGGAGAGTAGTTTTCTTCAGTTCAGTGCCAGAAGGCCTTTGTCAGTATAGATGCCCTAGAAAGAGAACAGGTGTTCTTTCCTGATCAGCGAACCAGATGGGAAATGGATCCTCATGTAGCCCCAGCCTAAAGGGACAAGGGAGCAGGTTCTGGAAATATCCATGCGCCCTCAGCAAAAGGCATCCCATTTCAGTAGCCCATCCCAAACATTCTGCACTCAGACTTCTACGAGCATCTGCCGTGTCACATGAAGACTCAAGAAGAAGAGGTCCACAGAGAAAGCTCAGACATCACGCATCTTTGAGGAAAGAGGCAGCTTTGAGCATTCCAATTACTTCCTGGAGAGCCACAAGGCCTTGGGTGGCTTCTGTGTGTCGAAATTAGCATGTTCTGGTGTAGAAGGAGGAGGATGAAAAAGACAAATTGGAAGAGGAGGCAGAATAAAACAGGAAAAGGAGGAAAATGGGGAAGAAAAATAGGGAGAGGAAGAGAAATAAAAATATGAAGAGGAGGAAGAGGAAGGAAAAGAAAACCAGGAAGGAGAGAAAGAAGAGGAAGAGAAAGAAAACTAGAAAGAGGAAAGGGAAGAAAACAAGGAAAGGGAGGAAGAAGAAGAAAGGGAAGAAAAATAGGAAAAGGAGGAGGAGGAGGAGGAGGAGGAAGAAGAAGAAGAAGAAGAAGAAGAAGAAGAAGAAGAAGAAGAAGAAGAAAACTAGGAAAGGAAGGAAGAAGAGGAAGGAGAAGAAAAATAGGAAGAAGAGGAAGAAGAAAAAAAGAAGAAGGGGAAGGAAAACAAGAAGGGAGAAAGAAGAAAAACAGGAAGTGGGGGACTAACTGGATGAAGTCTGGTGAGATAAAAGAGCATACCACAGTTCATTAGCATATGGACCAGTCCTTTTCCCTGGATCACATCCCAGCTCCCATTTCTCTAGTGCTTTAAGGCTTGTCAAGTGCTTTTCCCCCAACAACATAAAAGACACCCAGGGCAAGTATTGCTATCTCCATTTGTAGGTTTGAGGAAGACTGAGTCACTGGTGGGCTATGTGGAAACCCACTCACTTTTTAGGTGTCCACATGAGCTAATATTGCAAAGCACATTGTTTCCATCCCAGAAAATGTTAGCATCCTATTATTTGTGGATCCTCTCAGTTATGCACTCACATGTTTTTATTGATTAGTATATAACCTTTATTTTTTCTGAAATTTGGAGTCCTTGGTAAATAACACCTTGTCTAGCCCTTTATTAGTTATTTGATCATGGACAAGTCACTTTCCATCTGCAAGCCTCAGTTTGCTCATCTATAAAATGGGTGTCTAAATCTGAAAACAAAAGTGTATTGCCTTACCTTCCAGGGGATGTTGCGAGATTCCATTGACAGATGTAAATAAACCACTTTGTGGATGTTAAAGCACCATCTGAATGCCAATATGTTGGTAATGGTCTACATCCCACTCACTGAGAAGATTCTTTTTGATAATTTTCAGTATTATTGCTGTGACTTGCATGGGAAAGCAAGAAGCTGGCATTTCCTATACTATAGCTTGGAGCTGATCTTAAGGTAGGATTTTTCACAGAGCCCCAGGAAGCCTCCAACCACCTGAAGACCTGCAAACAGGAACTGGGCAAAGCTAGAAGAGGACTAGCTACTGGAAGGGCAAGACACTGTTGTTGTTTTGTCTACTCTGAAATTTTTCCCCAAGCAAAAGAAATAAGAAAATGTCCATTCTATTTTGGAGGCCAGACTTGGGAATTCCTGCAGTCAATATTCAATTTGTCCATGTTTCTTTCTTACTCTTCCTGCCAAAAAAAAAAACAAACGCTCTTAGAAAATTTGATGAAATTCAACTTATCCACCAAATATTCCCAACAGCAGGAGATATTGTGTAACCCTTTAAAAAAAAGAGAGAAAGAGAGAAATAAACCAAGCAGGAACTTGAGACTTCAGCGATAGCCGTGGGAGATGCCAAGTAAACTTGTGGTTATGGATTTTTTCCCTAAGTAAAGCACTTCTTCAAAGGAAACATTTAACTCTTAATTATGCTTTTAGCTGAAGTTATTACAAGATGAGATTCCTCCTAAATATGTCACATTAGGAAAGGTCTTGGCACGCTGTACTTCTCCAGGAGTCTATAAGGCAAAGCCTTGTCCATGAGTCTCAAATCACTAGGGATGGCTTTTCTAAATGTTGTTTTATGAATAAAAATGATTATAATCAGGGTAGTGGAATGAATGAAACTCTTCTGATACAGATCATTGGCCATAACAACCAAGAACCATTAGAGATTTTCAAGGCTGCATGTACTTGGAAATGGTGGGAGAGCATTCCTTTCTAGGTCCCGGTGGCTCCAGATGACCTCTGAGGTCTTCCAGCTTTGAGATTCTGGGATTCAGCAAAAACAAACAAGTAAACAAAATGAAATATGATGTGTTTTCAATCTGTTTTCCCTCAAGAAAGAGTCATGAGAAGAAAACAAGATTGCTAAGGACCTTAGAATCAGAGCATCAGATCAAATAGACGAAAGAGATGATTAATATGTTCAGAATAATAGTAATAGAGATAGGAGAAGTGTGACGTTGTGGGATTTGTTGAATTGGGAAGTTACAGGGTGAAGTCTGAACTAAATCTGAAATATCTGGGTTCAAATACTTTCCCTGATACTTAATGGCTGTAAGGCACTTCCAGCAGTATTTCCTCATCTATGAAATGGGAAAAAATAATACACATAGAGATAGAAGGCCAGCCTTGGAATCAGCCTTGGGTTCAAGACATGCACATGATGTCTGACCATGGACACATTATCTAGCTATCTAGTGCACCCAGCAACTCTCTAAGATGTAAGTTATGGGCAGTTATGTGTCATTTGCAGGAATCTCCACGCTGGGAGTTTCACATACTGATGAAATCCCCGAAAGAAAGGGAAAGCTATCATGCTCCCTGTACCAGGCTCTGAATAAGGGCTGGCTTACAATGCTTTCCTTTCGTGAAATGTACAGACCCCAAGCAGTGCCTAGTTCAGTATGAGAGCCCCACTTAGAAGGAATGGAAACCTTCAAGCCTGTCCTAGGACATATGTGTGTGTGTGTGCGTAACTAAGTCTGAGCAATACTACTGAAATTTGAGTTGGGGCTGATGGGTTAGGTTCAGCCCAACCTACCTCCTCCCAAGGAAAGATGGGCAGATGTGCCTACCCAGACACCTTTTTGCCCCCCACCAGCCAAATTCAGGGTTCTCTTTGCTTTTCTGTGCTAGTTAATTTCAGACAATGACTCACAGAAAGCATGTAATTAAGGCCCTGCAATTTTGATATGTAACCGATCTGTTTATCATTCCTCAGGTGGCCCCACCAGTCCTAGGGCCCACTGGCTTGGCCTTCCCTCTCCTCCTCCTCTTCGTCCCCCCACCAATTCCCTGCCCAGAGCAGCACAAATATTGAAAGGGGGGAAGCATGCTCAGAACACATTCCCCTTTGCTGTCAGAAGGGAATCAATCCCTGGTGGAGGGTTCCTCTTCTTTCTTTTTTTCCCTTTCTTAAAAGACTATGAACATTTGCTTCCCTTGTTGTTAACACCTCTTTGAAAAACAAAAACATGACACCAATTCATCCTGCAAGCTTTAGGAAGCCGACTGATCCTATTGGCCTAATAACGCCCAGCAACATTGATGAGAAGGCACCAGGGCTTTGCACTATTGTCTTCTTTCTGCCAGTAAGGTAAAGAGGGCCGCCTCTCTGCTTGTCATTAGTGTGGGCTGGAGATTAGACACCAGAGTGGCAGGAACTGGTCAGATCAATTGGGATTCCCCCCTGTCCTGTTCAGTCATTTGCAGCCGGGGGTAGAGTGGGGTAAGAAGTATAGCTTGGCAGACCCTCTAGGCAGCTTGCTTTCTGACCCCAACTGAAGAGCCAGGGAATTGGGAGAAGTCTCCATCTGTGTCCCCGGAATTAGGGAGCCCCAAATCATGAGTCCCATCTTCCTAAGAAAGCTGTGGTATCCACAATGAGCACAAAGAATGGGAGGCAGCAAGGCATGGTAGATGGCAAGGCTGACAAAGCATTTGGAAGAGTTGGTTCAAATCCTGCTTTGGGCAGTTATTAACTGTGGTCCTGGTCTTTCACCTCTCTCAGACTGAGTTAACTCATTTGTAAAATGAGAGGCATAGGACCTTAGAGGTCATCGTCTAGTCCAGCCCCTTTATTTGACTGATAAGGAAGCTACACCCTAGAGAAGGAAAATGACTTAGCCAATGTCATACAGGTATTGAATGGCAGAGTTAGGATTTGAACCCAGACCCCATAACTCCAAATCCAGGACTATTTCTACTGTGCCACACTTTAAAAATATGTATTTTGTATGATGACACTCAAATCACCAGGGAGTCCAAATGAGATCCAATCAAGTAAATTATTTTGCAAACCTTAAGGTGCCAGAAAAATGTCCATCGAGATGCAGTATGGCCAGGGGGATACAACTGACCTCACAGCCAGGAAGACCTGGGTTCAAGTTCTGCCTTGGACACCTATGGTCGTGCAACCCAGGGGGAAGTTCTTTGACCTCTTGGCCCTCTAGGGGCTTGTTGGAGACTTGACATTTCAGGGAGGTTTCCAACGTGCCTGGGCAGAGTGGGACTTATCCAAGAGATTCTGCTATCAATGAGTCACTGATTCCATCAATGGTAGTCAGTTTTTATTACTTGTAGTAGTAGTAGTAGTGGTTGTTACACTTGTAGTAGTAATGGTTGTAGTAGTAGTTGTAGTGGTAGTAGTAGTACTAGTTATAGTAGTGGTACTAGTTATAGTAGTAGCAGCAGTTGTTGTAGTGGTGGTAGTAGTAGTAATAGTAGCACTGTGGTAGTAGTAGTTGTAGTAATTGTACTAGTAGTTGTACTTGTAGTAGTAGTAGTTGTGGCGCTAATAGAGCAGTAGTACTAGTTGTGATAGTAGTATAGTAATTGTTGTAGAACTGGTTGTAGTAGTAGTTGTATTATAGTAGCGGCAGCAGTTGTAGTGGTAGTAGTAGTAGTAGTAGCGCTAGTGGTAGTAGTAGTTGTAGTAATTGTACTAGTACTTGTACTTGTAGTAGTAGTAGTTGTAGTGGTGCTAGTAGAGCAGTAGTACTGGTTGTGATAGTAGCATAGTAGTTATCGTAGAACTGGTTGTAGTAGTAGTTGTAGTGGTAGTAGTAGTACTAGTTACAGTAGTGGTACTAGTTGTAGTAGTAGCAGCAGTTTTGTTGTAGTGGTGGTAGTAGTAGTAATAGTAGCACTGTGGTAGTAGTAGTTGTAATTGTACTAGTAGTTGTACTTGTAGTGG
>JAQQSZ010012478.1:0-12001 GCA_028646595.1 Phalanger gymnotis | reverse complement strand
CCATCCAGGCTGTCCTGGGCTGGAGCCCTGCTTCCCTCTGGTACTTTGTGGGTTCTGCAACTCTAGAATTGGTTCAGAGCCATTTTTTATAGGTTTTTGGAGGGACGTGGTGGGGAGCTCATGCCAGTCACTGCTTCCCAGCCGCCATCTTGGCCTTTCTTCCTCCTTTCACTCCATTCTTCTATGCTTCCAATTTTTTCTAGCTCAACACTTGAGATCCCCAATCCTTCCCCTCAGGCCTTCAGACCCTATAATCCCCAGTTCTGAACTGGCCCAGTATTTTATTGACTACTCACAGGGCATGACCTAGTTTTCTCAACCAACCTGGAAACACTTCCAGTGTAATGTCACTGATTCGTCACATCAGCTTTCAAATATCTAAGGGGATCCAAGACTTTTTCTTCACTTAGTCTAAAGCCTATCATTGATAGCATCAATAGAGAAGAGTTCCCACTTTGTTAAGGCATGGGGGAGGCTTAGCATCCGGACACTTTAAGTGGGGGGGTAATTGATCAATCTGCTCAATAACCCCTACCCTCATATATGCATAAACATATATGCAAATGTAGGCTTGGAGGGCATTTCATTTTTCTCCTCATGTAAATAGTACATAGTCTAATTTTGCTTGACTGGGGATATTTGTTACTAAGGTTTTGTTTTTCTTTTCTTTTTCCAATGGTGGTGAGTAGGTGGGAGGAAGTGATATTGATTTTTTATTATCAAACACAATTCATTAGATGGTAATAACTGCAATAATAACAGCTAGCATTTTAATAGTGCTTCAAGGCTTGCAAAGCCCTTGATATATGTTACCCCATTTTATCCTTACAACAACCCTCTGAAGCCTCTATCCGTTGTACCACCTCGAGCCTTTAGAACCAGCGTGGGAGGTAACACACAGGTTCGCAGAGCTGGAAAGGACCTTGGAGACATCTGGTCCAATCCTCTTTATTTTATAGATGAAGAAACCAAGGCCCAGGGAGATGAGGGGACTACCCCAAGGTCACAGAGATAATAAGCATCAGAGTCAGGACTTGAACCAGGGTCCTTTGATTCCATAGGCAGCACTTTCCCATGTACTATGCAACTAGGTATAGATAGGTGGTGCAGGGGAAGTGATGGGCCTGGAGTCAGAAAGATTTGTCTTTCTGAGTTCGAATATGACTCAGATTTGAATCAGACTCTTACTGGCTATGTGACTCTGGGCAAGTCACTTAACCTAGTTTGCCTCAGTTCCTCAACTGTAAAAATGAGCTGGAGAAGGAAATGGCAAACTCCAACATCTTTGACAAGAAAACCTCAAATGGAGCCACAAACAGTTGGACCTGACTGAAAATGAACAAAAACAACAAACGCCACTTCCAACGATTTCCCAAGAGCTGGAAGTGATAACCAGACACATACTAAAAAATATGGTGGTGTCAACACTATTTGCAGTTCAGTTCTGCTCCTTGGGTGACACATAAACATTCTATAGTTGGGTGAGGGGGCAGGGGGGGAGAGAGAGAGAGTGAGACAGACACAGAAACAGACAGAGAGACAAAGGGACAAAGGAAGGAAGGAAGGAAGGAAGGAAGGAAGGAAGGAAGGAAGGAAGGAAGGAAGGAAGGAAGGAAGGAAGGAAGGAAGGAAGGAAGGAAGGAAGTGAGGCAGGAAGGAAGGAAGAAGGAAAGAAGGAAGGAGGAAAGGAAGGAGGGAAGGAAAGAAGGGAGGAAGAAAAACCTCAATTTGGTGCCAATGGCCCTGAATAATGAACCTCACTCCAACTTATCCACTTAACCCTGTCCCCTCCTGAGCTCTCTATCCAAGCTCCATGCTGCTCATAACCCCAGTTACCACCCATCAGTATTTGCCTCTGCTGTCCTTTCACCTCCAGATCCACGGGAACCATCAAGGGCAGGTCAAGCAAGATTTTCTTAGTCCAGTCCCCAGAGCCAACTAGTTCATTTCCTCAGAGGTATTCTTGGAACATCCACCATTGGCCTGCCCTTATGGTTTCTCAATCCAGACCAGGGAGTGAAAGGTGTCCATTTTGCAAGAGTAAGAATAAGGAATCAGGAGATACTTCCTACAGGAAAGGCTCCTCTTTTGCCCTTTTGGTTTCTGTATTTGGTCTTTGTACCATCCTCCACTGTGGACAGAAGATCTCAGTTCTGATGAGACCAAATTCCTCTAAACTGGTATTTTCTTTCTTTTTGAATTTTATTTCATGAACAAAAATCTATGTCACTTCCTCCCCTTCCCCCTTTTGGAAAAAGAAAAGAAAAAGAAAACCCTTGTAATAAGTACACCTAGTCAACAAAATAAATTCCCCTATTGGCTATATCCAAAGAATGTCTCATTCTGCATCCTGAGTCCATTACTTTTCTGCCACAGGGTGGGTAGCATGCTTCATCATGAGTCTTCTGGAACTGTGTGACTTCCAAACCCTTGTCTTTAACTGAATTTGACTAGTCAACAAAACTTTCATTACCAAAGGTCCTTATTTTTTAAGACAAATGAACCCTTCTGAAGAATGTAAGTTCCTTGAGGACAATTTTTTTCTTTATTTCCCCAGGATTAGCACAAAATACTCATTGAATTAGTTGTCTCCAGACTGTTACTTCTCTTCGTTCTTCTTGTATCAGGTCCCTCCCAAGCCCTAATTCTCTTTTTCTTCCAGGATCTTAATCTTACTACTCATTGAGCAGGGAGATTGAGGCTATCATCTATAGTAGATAACGTTGATAGTCTGTGAGTCCACAGTGTAATTTGGATTGAGAAACCCTGCTCTAAAGTAACAACACAACATCGTGCCCAAAATATCCTTACAGTGAAAGGAGGCACCAGGGGTATAGAGCTGGAAGGAACCTCGCAATTAACCCAGTCATAGGAACTACAGAATTTAAGGAGAGAAGGGACCTTAAAGGTCATGAGTCTAACCCCTTCCTTTTACAGATGAGGAAATAGAAGGCCACACAGGTTAAGTAATTTATCAAAGGTCACCAACTTATTGAGTCAGAATTTGAATTCACGTCCTCCAACTTGCACCTCAGAGCTTTTTTCACTACGTTACACAACTTCACGATCCAATGCCCTGTTTTTATAAAGCATAATATCATAGGGTCAGGCCTAGAAGGGACCTCAGAAGCCATCTAGTCAACTTCCTGATCTTACAGATGAAGAATTGGAGATCCAGGGAAGTGAAAGGGTCTTAGAATCACTACTCTCGAGCTGAAAGAAACCTCAGAGGCCATCTAGCCTAAATATTTCATTTTATATATAAGGAAACAGAAGCATAGGGGAGATTAATCAACCTACCCAAAATTATACAGCTGAGTGTCAGAGGTAGGATCTGAACCCAGGTTCTTTGTTCTAGTGTCAGAGTTTTCCCCTGGATCACACTGCCTCTCAGTGGAAAGACTGTTAGATTCAGAGTCAGAAGGACTCTAGACAGGTGATAAATTTAAGCAATCCTTAATTTTTTCCTTCATTCCTTTTTTTTTTTTTGGCCAATTTCAGTAAATAACTCGATCACAGTTTGTTGAATACTTATCTTGTGAGTGGGGTGGGGGAGGTGGAGAGAAGAAAGACTAGATGTGGGTCAAAGGTACATTGTAGATTTCATACTTTTGATAGTTATCCCGAGTGTTCCAGAAAGGAAATGAGTTGGCTACTGGGCAGCCATCTCAAGGAAAACACCCAGATAGGCAACTCATACTGCACAACCTTGATGGATAATTAATACAGTGACATACTGTCATCCTATTGGCTGAAGGAAGGTGACAATCTGAATGGTTCATAGGGTAACAACCATTATGTGGGTGATGGAGATGTGATATTAACTGCAGTCAAGTCAGAGAATAGAGACAAAGCTATGTGCTACTTAGTATAACGCTCTCTAATAATTCTTATTGCTAGAGTGAAAGAGTACCTCTGATTTCCAAGTGATGATGATAGCTAGCATTTATCTAGCACTTGAAGGTTTGAAAAGCACTTTACAAATATTATCTTGTTCTATCCTCACAATAACTATTCGTGGGGCTCCCTAGATGTCTCTGATTATGTGCCTTCTACAACAAAAAGTGCCTTACTCTTCAGTTCTGGCACAGTTATGATGCGCAGTGTTCCTCCAAAGCCTTTTGTACTCCAGCTCATTACTCATTTTGTAATTAACATTGGAAGAGCCTGAGAAAAGTTATATCAGAGGTGAATGACAGTAATGTCTTCCTCTTATTCTTTTGTATTTCCACATTCTAAATGGGGTCAGGCGAGAGAGAGGTGGGAATAAGAAAAAGAGGAAAGACAAAGTTTTCTGATGTGTAGGGTTTTTCATCTAATCTTCTAGGATTAGAAATAGGAAAGGAGAGAGCATTTTAGTGTCCCGATTGATCCATATTTTGATTGATTATTTGAAATAACTGATTTTAGGTTTCCAGGAGATGTCTCACGCTACTATAACACTCTCTCTGAGGTTATTTCCCCCAATTCCCACTAGTATTGGGAGGTTGGGTCCCCAGAGGGCAGCCGCCAACTCTGCTCCTCAGAATTCTGGGATTAACTCTGAAACGTTGGAGTTTTCAAGTTTTTTTCTGTGCATCTTGTGGATTATTAGTCAGTCTTTATTAACTTTTTAGAAAAGGTATTATTACTAAGCAGGTATATAGCAAGCATTGTTTTCACAGAAAAACACACAAGGTGTATACCTTCCCCACACAAGGTTACTCAAGAAAGTGCAATCTCAGAGCATTCATATGGCCAAAAGGTAAACTCACAGCTCCTGGTTACTGGGAAATATTTTTCTCTCTTTCTGGTGTCCTCTTGAAATTACCCCCAGGTACAGCTCCCTTTGGAGCTCTGAGGGTTGGTACCTTGTAGAGTCCCAAAAGTGCCTTTCTTTACTGGGTCTAGTTTTCCTCTATGTGTCTCAGGTCTCAAAGCAGAAGCAGTGTTCAGACACTTGCTCTGGGGACATTGCTACTGATTGCAGGTAGATCGGTAATGATGAATCTCATGGATCTCTGGAACTCACACAGTTGCCTAGAGGTAGGAAAGAGAGAATCTCTCTCTCTCTCTCTCTCTCTCTCTCTCTCTCTCTCTCTCTCTCTCTCTCTCTCTCTTTCTCTCTCTGTTTCTGTCTCTATCTGTCTCTGTCTCTCTGTCTCTCTCTGTCTCTCTCTGTCTCTATCTATCTATCTTTCTGTATGTCTCTCCCAACAATTCCCTTACAGGGGCTCAGTTTGAGCTATTTCACCACTAGATTGCCAGGCTGCTGGAAAGTGTGATTTGGACCTGGCTTGCTGTGTTATACATAAACTCACAGGTGTGTCTGGTTCTTTGATCCAGGCCCAAGATATTTCCTGCATGGCATCATCTGCTTTAACCCATAGATTAAAAAAATTACTTCTCTCAAATTAATTAAAACCTTGTTTCCCTCTTGTTTGCACCTTTGATTGATTAATTTAGTCAATTGAAAAGTCTGGGCCTTCTTTGTTTTTCTGGTAGTAGCAGTTTTTCAACTGGAGTCAGGGTTTCTATTTCTATCCTTGCACTAGAAACAGAACACCTCCTCCCACCCCACCCCCACCATAAGAATGAAGTATCTGATCTGGAGCAAGGGAAATTGGTTCCCTGCGGCCCTGAGCCACAAGGAATGCCAGAAGAGATGACAGGTTCCTCCCTCTGGACTCATTTCCCTGTCTCTGTCACAGGAAGTCAAGCTCAGAGTAGTTCTTTGCTTAGGGTTTTCCATTGTTTCTCAGCTCTGTAGCTCACCCCACAGATCCTTCCCTAGTTGATGCCTGACTTATACGGGAGGGCCGAACATTGATTTGTTGGACAAACTTCCTGAATGTAAGAGACAAGATGCTCTTTGATAAGTTATAGCCATTTGTTTCTCAAAGGCTCAAGTAATGTTGGTTCCTTTCCTAATTATTCTTTTTCATCCAACCAGCATCTCTTGCTACTGAAAACACAAGCCCTTGCTCTGGATCATTTCAGCCAATGGCATATTCCTTGACTCTGGCTTAACTTCTCTCAGAGTAACCTTTAAACTGTCTACTCTGACAGTTTAAAGCAACCTTTAAACTGTGTACTCTGCTTTGGGTAGCAAAATTTTTGACAAATTATGAATAAGTGACAGCATAGGAAGGAGGGAGGCATAGACCTTAGCACAGGGCAAGAATATTAGGAAACTGGCTGGTGAGAGAAATACACCTTGAGCAGCCAGGGGTTGGAATAGCATAGTTCCCAGGAACCAAACTTTTGTGTGTATATGTGTGTGTGTGTGTGTGTGTGTGTGTGTGCATGTAGATATACACACAAACACATGCATATCTGCTGGCGTATATATACATACATATACATATATATGGAGAGAGAGAGAGAGAGAGAGAGAGAGACAGAGAGAGAGAGAGAGAGGGAGAGAGAAAGTCTATATATCTTGGATAAAAAACCCTTTTCAGAATAATTTGAAACAAAGATTTTTTTTCCCCATTGGATCACTTTCTTTCTTGCCCTAGAGGCATTAATTTTGTTTGCACAGAAGCTTTTCAGACTCATGTACTCAAAGTTATCTGTTTTATCATTTATAATTGCTTTTATCCTTTGTTTGGTTAGCTGTGCAAAATAAATGATCTACTTCTAGATACCTTAAAGATTAAGGTCATATATTCATTTTTCCCATATTGTGGAGTATGGAGTAAGGTGTTGGTCTAAGACCAACCAACTCTACCAGACTGCTCTCTGGTTTTCCAGTAGTTTTTATCAGAGAGCTCATTACTAAATAACTTATGCTTCATAGTTTATTAAACACTTGGTTATTATTGAGTTACAATTATTTCTAATTCTCAACTGTCTAGTTTGTTGATCTAAATGTCTTTTTTTAAAAAAAGATGGCCTGCCGTCTGGTGCTTTATAGTATAGATTCAGGTCTATTTCTCCTTTGTCCTACATTGTTTCCTGATAAATGAATTTAATTATTTTAAGTGAGTTCTGTAAAGTATCCTTTTGATTATTTTATTGGTATAGCATTAAAAGTGCAAATACACTTGAGTAGTATTGCCATTTTTGTTGTATTGGCACAGCCCAGCCATGAGCACAGAACATTCCTCCATCTATTTAAGATGTTCTTTATTTCCTTATTGAGTACTTTGTAATTGAATGTATGCAAAGATTTGGGGTGCCTTGATAGACTGATCTCAAGATAACTGGTGAATTTTGTAATTTAGAATGGAATTTCCCTATTAATGCCACTTATATTTTGTTATTGTTATGTATGCTGTTGATTTTTGACCATTTATTTTGTAGTTTGCAGCTTTGCTGAAGGTATTAGTTGTCTCAGTTAATTTCTTTGCTGATTCCCTAGGATTTTCTAAGTAAACCATCATATCATCAGTAAATAGGGATAATTTTATCTCCTCTTTACCTATCTTTATGCCTTTAATTTCTTGATGATTGCATTTCAATATAACTGCTTTCCTTTATAATCCTATGTCTTTGATTTTATGCATTTAAAAACAATATTCTGAGAAAGGGTCCAGAGGCTTCACCAGACTGCTCAAAGGGTCCAGAACGCACACACACGCACACACACACACTTTCTGATCTAGGACTGAGTGACAGAAGTAATTCCATTAGCTCAACAATTTTGTTGTCTTGTTTCTGAGTTGCATAATGTTCATCCTTTCACACTAAACTATTATATTCTTAAAATACTGAGAGGTTGCTTCTATAACTTGCTTCCATGACATTTCTCAGCTTTCTCTAAGCCCCTATAGTCAAGAAATTCTTTCCAAAGTCTAAGCTAGTCCCTTCTTTTGAAAATGAAGCCCTTGTCCTATGTTCACTGGAAAAAGAAAATAGCTTCTCTCTGCTAATCATATATTTACTCACTAAATAAAGGTGTCCTATTAGGTCTTCTACCTCCACCACCACCCCTATTCTTTTTCAGGGAATGTGCAAAAGACCCTAACCCAAGGAGAGTAGATGGAGAAGGCCTATAGAAATGGAAGCCAGCATTAACCCCATTCACTCTCACCTGACTCCATAATGAACAGCAACAAGAAACACTTCACGAGAATTAATGAGTGCACTAGTTCTACTTTGGGTGAGATGTTTTTAGTAACCGTTGAAAGTTTATTATTAATTCATGTCATAAATGGAAGTTTGAGAAGAAAACAGCTAGTTGCAACTGAGAAATAAAAATAGTATTGGCATGAGATTGGGGAAGACAGGCACACTAGTACATTGTTGATAGAGTTATGAATTTATTCAAGCAATTTAGAATTATGCTTTAAAAATGACTACAACATCCATTCTCCTTGATCCAGAGATAACACTGTGAGGCATATAGTCATGTATTCTAAAGATATAAAGGTCTCATATACATCAAAATATTTATAACAAAGAACTGGAAATAAGGTAGGTGCCCATCGATTGAGGAATGGCTAGCCAGATGGTGGCATCAAAATATAAGGGACTAAATCTGCATCTTACTGAACAATGAATATGAAGAGTTCAGAGAAGCATGGGAAGAAGAATTCAAACCAAAAGAGAATAAAGTAAGCAGAACCAAGAGAACAACACACATAGTTAACTACAACAATGTAAATGAAATCAACAACAAAAAGAGGAAACTTGATTCTGGATAATTGTAATGACCAAGCCTGACCTTAGAGAAGGGTTGAGAAAATGAACCTCTCTCCCTTCATCATAGAGGCAGAGGACTACAGCTGTATAATATTATATACACTGCCAGATATGACTGATGCATTCTTTAGTTTTGTTGAACTGCTTTTCTTTTCCTTCTTTCTTTTTTGTTTTTTAAATCTTTTACAAGATATGGGTCCCTGGGTAGGGGAGAGAGGAAGAATATGTTCTGATATAAATGTGGTGCCCAAAAAAGTCACCAATAAAAAATATTTTTTAAAAGAAACTAATAAAATATCTGGATTTCTGGATTGGGGCTTAAAATATAGGAATTAGAGAGTCATGGTCAGGGAATAGAGTGGATAAAGCACTAGAGACAGAAGCAAGAACACCTGAGTTCAAATACAGCCTCAGACATGTAGTAGCGGTGAGACCCTGAATAAGTCATTTAACATTTGGCTGTGTTCTCATCTATAAAATGGGGACAATAATAGTATCTACCTCCCAAGGCTGTTATCAGGATCAAATGAGATACTACTTACAAAAGGTTTTGCAAATCTTAAAGCACCATAGAAATGCTAACTGTATTTGTTGGAAGTATCTAAGCAAAAGGATTTTAAAGTGAAAAACAAGGGAGCAGGGAGAAAACTGAATAAAAATATATTAATGAATTTGATATATGTAACTCTACCAAGCTATAGACCATAGAAAGTAGCTACAATCTAGAAAAAGTAATAGCAATAGATGCCAAGATTTGACTCACTGATGACAAACCCGAGGGTAGCTGGTTGGCAGGCCTGGAGTCAGGACGACCTGAGTTCGAATCTAGCCTCAGACATCTACTAGCTGTGTGACCCTGGGCAAGTCACTTAACTCTGTATGCCTCCGTGTTTTCATCTGTAAATTGAGCTGGAGATGGAAATGGTAAACCAGTACAGTATCTTTGACAAGAAAACCCCAAATGGGGTCACGAAGAGTTGGACACAACTAAACAACAACAAAGACAGACCTAAGAAAGGAACAAATAATCAAACCTGTGGGCTCAGATAACTACACAGATGCATAAAATAGCCCCCACAAACATTGAGATCCTAGTGTCAAGAGTCAAATGTAATTTCATAAATTGCTGAGACTTGGTGGGGTGAGACCCAGGATTGGAGAAGCATGGGTTAGAATGAGATTCATTATTTTCCTCAGAAGGTTGTTAGCGATGTGAGCCTGGGCAATTTATTTAACCTCTCTGAGCTTCAGTGTTCTTATGTATAAAATAGGAATAATTATACCTACCTTACAGTATTATTGCAAGAATCAAAGGGGATAATATATGTAAAGCAATACGTAAATGCTTCTTTTTACTGTTATTATCGTCAACAACAAGAATAAAAAGAAATGGTTTGGGTAAAAGGAGAAATGGGTAGAGGCAGAATTACATTGTATATTTAAGAAAATACGCTCATTTGAGGGAATCCAGGAACCAGATCTGGAAAGTTTGGTGGAGAACTTTTGGGTGAAAAGAAACAGAGGCATAAACAGGAGTTATATTGTTATTGGAATATGTAACAGACCACCTGAATAGGAAAAGGAAGTAGATGAGAAGTGTGGGAAACAGATAATAAGCAGAGCAAACAAAAATGACACGGGGAACTTCGTTTCTGGACATCTCTTTCTATGCCAAGAGCAGAGCAGATAATGATTTCTTGACTTGCCCTCATGATCATTTTATCTTAAGAATAACTATCATTTAGAAAGCAGTCTAAAGTTTGCAAAGCTTTTTATGTATGTTAACTGATTTGATTCTCCTGACTCTGGAAGTAGATTCTATTACAATCCCCATTTTAAAGATGAGGAAACTGAGACAAGTGGAGGTTAAGTGATCTGCTTAGGACCCCACACAGCTGGGAAGGGTCTTAGGCAGGATTTGAACTTAGATCTTCCTGACTCCACATCTAGCACTCTATCCACCAATAAAGAAGGATTGGCTCCTGGGTTGGAAATGATGGGAACACAATAGGGTTGGGATAGGGGATGGGGTAGGAAATAAGTGTTTGTTTCATTTTGGAAATGATCTTAGGTTCAGGGCTACAAGAGACTTCAGAAATCTTTAGTCTAACCACTTAATTTTATAGATTTGATAGAGTAGAGGAAATTAGGGAATTATCTGATCTAAGTCCTAGATTTGGGGAGAATAGATTTCAAAGGGTTCAAAGAAAAGTTAGGAGGATCCAATGGACTGAAATTCATAAGAGAATTCAATAAGGAGGGATGAGGAACTTGTACAATGAAATTCTGAAGACACAAAAAGGGAGAATTCCGAGGGGGGCAGAGCCAAGGTGGCAGCTAGAAAGCAGGGACTAGCGTGAGCTCCCTGCCAAGTCCCTCCAAAAACCTATAAAAATGGCTCTGAACCAATTCTAGAACTGCAGAACCCACAAAACGGCAGAGGGAAGCAGGGCTCCAGCCCAGAACAGCCTGGATGGTCTCTGGGTAAGGTCTATCCCGCACGGAGCTGGGAGATGAGGGGAGCAGAGCAGAGCCCAGCGTGGGCAGCACAGACCAACCAGACTAGGAGCCGGGCAGAACATGCCCTAGCACCCTGAATCAGTGAGCTGCGGCAGTTACCAGACTTCTCAACCCACAAACACCAAAGACAACAGAGAAGGTTAGTGGGAAAAGCTGCTGGGGACAGGGAGTTTGCAGTTCAGCCACCGCCCTGGGGGGGCAGCAGAGGTGGGGCAGCTACAGAGCTATGGTTGCAGTTGCTTCCAGCCCCACGCCCACCTGGTGGGAGGAATTAAGTGGGGGATCAGAGCAGGAGTGCAGAGCCTGCTGAAGATCTAAGTCCAGTCCAAGTTGGGGGTTCTTGGGCAAGGAGGAGTGCTGGTAAGGCAGCGCATCTGCCCAAGCGTGGAACATAGAACTCTTTAGTCTACAAGCAGTCATACCCTGCTGAAAAACTCAAGGGTCAAATAAGTTGGATGGGAACATGGCCAGGCAGCAAAAATGCACCCAGATTCAGTCTCAGACTCTGGAATCTTTCTTTGGTGACAAAGAAGACCAAAACATACAGCCAAAAGTAATCAACAAAGTCAAAGAGCCTACAACAAAAGCCTCCAAGAAAAACATGAACTGGTCTCAGGCCATGGAAAAGCTCAAAAAGGATTTGGAAAAGCAAGTTAGAGAAGTAGAGGAAAAATTGGGAAGAAAATTGAGAAGGATGAGAGAAAACCATGAAAAACAAGTCAATGACTTGCTAAAGGAGACCTCCCAAAATACTAAAAAATATACTGAAGAAAACAACACCTTAAAAAATAGACTGACTCAAATGGCAAAAGAGCTCCAAAAAGCCAATGAGGAGAAGAATGCCTTGAAAGGC
>JAQQSZ010012477.1:0-12001 GCA_028646595.1 Phalanger gymnotis | reverse complement strand
GAGATGGGCTTTCTGGGCCTGGAGTCTTTTTGTCAAGATGTTGGAATGGGGAGGCTGGTTCAAGTTTTTGCTGCGGTGGGGCCTAAATAAATTTCTTGTTGTTTTCTCCTTAGAGAATCTCTCATACCTTGCGATTTCAGACCATTCAAACATATACATGATTATATTTGAGATCATAAATTTGGCCTTCCTACTACAGCATTTTACAAATATCTCATTTTATCCTCACAGCACCCCTGAGAGATAAATGCTATTATTATCCATTTACAGATAAGGAAACTGAGACAGAGGTTAAGTGAGTTGCCGAGGGTCACACAGCTAGTGTCTGAAGCAGGATGTGAACTCAGGTCTTCCTGACTCTGAGTTTAGCAGTCAATCTACCTAGTTTCCTCCTATATCTACATCTACATCTACATCTACATCTACATCTACATCTACATCTACATCTACATCTACATCTACATCTACATCTACATCTACATCTACATCTACATCTACATCTATCTAAAACCTAGGCAGTTAGGTGGTATAGTAGATAGAGCACTGGACCTGGAGTCAAGAAGACAAGAGTTAACATTCCATCTCAGCGACTTACTGGGAATGTGATACTTGGCAAGTTATTTAGTGCTTTTGTTCTTTAGTTCCTTGAAGTGTAAAAGCAGGAGGTTGGACTTGTAGACCTCTAAGTTCCAGCTCTAAGCCTATGATCCTATGAATCTTATTCACTGAATATCATCCATAACTATATTACCCATACAGAACTAAGGAAGTTCAAGTGATGAGACTGGAGCAGTCTTTTCAAAGTTAGTTTTATAAAACCCAAAACTCAAGAAACAAAACGAGTCTGTGACTTGGGATAAAGAGCTATCACTGTGGATCAATTAACCAATCAATAAACATTTATTAAGTGCTGATTATATGCCAAGAATTGTGAGAAGTGTTAGGGATACAAGAAGTGGCAAAAGGCAGTCCCACCCTGAGGGAAGGGAGCTAGGTGGTGTAGTGGAAGAGTGCCAAGCCTGAAGTCAGGAAGACCTGAGTTCAAATGTGGCCTCAGACATTTACTAGCTGTGTGACCCCTAGGAAAGTCACTTAACTCTGTTAGCCTCAATTTTGTCATCTGTAAAATGACCTGGAGAAGGAAATGGCAAATTGTTCGGATATTTTTGCCAAAACCACAAATGGGGTCACAAAGAGTCAGACGGGACTCAAATGACTGAACAACCCCTCAAGGAGCTTATGATAGGATGGGAGAGTTGTGTATAGAATCATAATGTTTTGTGCTTCTGAGAACTATTTTTCCCCCAACAGAAGATTACACAGGATTAAAATCATATTCATTTTATGGATGGGAAATTTAGGGTTAAGAGAAGAACCTGCCATTCCAAAGGCACACAAACTAGTGGCAAAGGTCCTTAAAATAAAAAATCTATCCTCAGTGTTACAGTCAGTCACTCCTTGTGATACAAGTACACTGAAAGGTACCTTAATGTCTGAAAAAATTAACAGGCTTCATTGGTACCGAGGGTAGGGAATTTCTTAGCCACTAAAGAGAATTAAGCTTGACCTTTCTCTTTCTTCTGCTCACTATGTTCCCTCTATACTCCTTCTTGACTTCTGGACATGGCAGTCACTCTGTCCCGACTTGAGATTCTGCATTCAAGTCTGTAAATCCTCCCAAACCCCTGCGTAGCAGCACAATACATTAAAATATTTCCTGACTGCCTGATTGCCAGGCAGGCAAAATTTACATCTTTACAGGATGTCTTCTTTTGCGAACACTAAAATGTTCAAATGGTCTTTGCTGTCAATCTCAGAAGTTTCCCAGATGGTCAGTAGATCATTATAGTAGCTTGGAAGGAAAATGAAAAGTGTTTGATGACTCAAAGAGGGGAGGGAGGAAGTAACTTGAAGAATTTATTGGACTCTAGGCAGAGACCTGAGAAATCATTACATTTCTAACAAAGAAAGCCTGTGCATCCCCATGGAGTGTGATTTTTGCAGGCAAGCACTAAAGTCCCTATCTCCACTAGATGTATAAAATGGAAAATAAAATGTAGACATAACCCTGTGGAAACATAACTGATTTCAATTTCACCTTTTGAGTCTCATAACAAAAGTATTTTTAGTAAACACTTTTGAAAAGGCAGAAATCCCCACAACCATTAGGCAAATGAGGCACCATTAAAAGCAAAAAACTGATTCTGTGCTCAAAGTCCAAGGGAATAAATTTATGAAATGTCAAATTAGGTAAGGGAAAAAGGTAGATGGCTTCAATATAAAGGTCAGAAGGAGTGCTGTGGTCTCATGAGAAAAGTGGCAGCCTTCTTGGCTTAAAACACAGGTCTCTGGTGGTGGGGTGGAAAAGCATTGTCACAGCCTTTCAGCTTTTTGTGCTGCTGTTTTCAGAGTTAGTTCTGGGTATCTGTAAGTTTTCAGTCCTTTCAAGGCAGTATGATTTAAGGAATGCTATGGTTACTGCTCTCCTGGCCTGTGTTCTGGCCTGTGAGTGACCAAAAGTACTCTTTTCTGCCCTGGAGCTATGACCAGGGTCCCAGCTCCTCTATGGCCACACACATGCTAATGTTCTACTGTACCACCTCACTCCGGGACTGTGACCCAGTACTATTAATGGGCAATGTAAGAGTCCTGAACTCTGAACCAGAAAGAGTCCCCTGTAATCTCCTTCTGACCAGTTGTCTGATCCTCTGACCATTTGTGGGCTGAGAACTCTGGAAGCTGCCAATTCTGTTGCCTCCATGGCCATGGTTTGCCAGGGCATAGCTTGAAATAGCCTGCACTCTACTCTTACCCCAGTGAGACAGACTTTTCCTGCCTGCCTTCTGAGTTGTCTTAGGCTGGAAAATCATTTCACTCTGTCCTTCTGTTGGCTCTGCTGCTCCAGAATTTGTTTTGAGGTGTTATTTTAAAGTTGTTTGGAGGAGAATTTGGGAGAACTCAGGCAGGTCATGTCCTTTACCCCACCATCTTGGCTCAACCTTTTCCAGTCTTTATTTCTGATCCAAATCCATACAGTGCAGATCGATCACTCATTTGATTTACTAGACTTGGTTATCAGCAGGCTTCTTCATTTCCAAAAATAAAATTTCTCATCAAAGGATTTGCCACTATTGAATATACTCAAAAGAACATACTACAGGCTTTAAAGCAAATTCCAAAAAGGAATTCCTAAGGATTGTAATTCATGGCACCCATATTGGAATGAGTGTATATCCTTCCAGGGTGACTACTTTGAAGGAGACCACTCTGATTTGGATAAGTTTTAATGCTATTAAAAACCAACCATCATTTTTGAAGTCACAGTTTTTATAGACCCTCTGTTTTAGGGTCCTCTTTATGTATAGTACTTTTCTTCTCTCTTTCAACTATAAAGTTTTAGGAAGCTATGCCTTAAGCCAATCTAACACTGAACAATAATGTCTTCATAATCCAAAATCAACTATTACATGAAGTCATCTCTCTCTCTCTCTCTCTCTCTCTCTCTCTCTCTCTCACACACACACACACACACACACACATACACACACACACACACACACACACTTGATGCTTTTAAAAAATATAATCATGCCTGGAAGAAAAACATTCTTCTCTTTTTACGCTGAAATGAGCACCCTCTTATAATAATAGCTAACATGTATATAGGGCTTTAAAAGATTTGCAAAGAACTTTACATATAGTACCCTATGTGGCACAATGGACAGAGCACAATAGTCAGGATTACCTGAGTTCAAATCCAACGCCAGATAGTTATTCACTGTTTGATCCTGGACAGGTCACTTAAATATCTCCATTTATTTCAAGTATAAAGTGGGGATAATAATTGCACCTATCTTCCAAGGTTTCCATGAGAATCAAATGAGGTAACATTTGTAAAGTGCTTAACACAGTGTCTGGTATACAGCAGTCACTTAGTAAATGCTTACTTCCTTCTTTAGTTCTCATTTCAGTCTCACAACCATCCTGTGCAGTAGGTGCTATTCTTATCCCCATTTCACAGGTGAGAAAATTTAGGCAAAGAGAGGTGAGAGAAAAACCATTAAGCCAAAACACTTGACACAGAGACCACATTTGATCATGTATACAACCATATATACTAGTAATCTCTCACCTCTGGAGAGAGAGGAGATGCAGAGAGATCTATGTACCATTATTATTTTCCCCAAATTACTACCTTCAGCTTCCTTTCAATAATCTTTTTGTTTAAATTAATTTAGTCATTTTATAAATTATTGTTTTTCTTATTTCTCTTTGCAGTATTTCATGTAAACCTTGCCTTTTCTGAATCCCTTATATTTATAATTTTATCACACAATTTCTTCACCCATTACTGAATTAATGGGCACCTATTTCTACTTCTTTGCTAAAACAGCTGCCGCCATCATTATTCTGCTACATTTTGGGTTTTCTTTCTGATTTTTACTTCTTTGGGGTATATGCCCAGTAATCAGATCACAGAATTGAAAGGTTTAATCACTTTTCTTTCATAATTCCAAACAGAAATACAGAGTGGCAAACCAATTCATGGTTCCACCAAAAATGTATTACTGCACTTGTCTTCCCACAATCTAATACTGACTTCCTATTTTTGCTCATCTTTACCAATTTGCAGTTTGTGAGGCAAAATTTCACAGTTGCTTCATTGCCTTTCTCTTACTCTACGTAAATTGGAGGAAGTTTTCAAATGGCAATATGCAATTCTGCAATTTTTCTTTTGGAAACTATTCATATTCTTTGACCACTTACATACTGGGCAATGGCTCTCAGTGCTATACATATGTATCAACCTGTTATACACACACACACACACACACACACACACATACACCCATACATGAATTTTATCATTGATATTATATACATATATAGTTTCCCTTTTAAGAGTTTCTCTTCTTAATTGACCTTAATTGATAGTGTTCCTGCAAAAGCTTTTAATATAATCAAAGTTGTCTATTTTATTCTTTATGATCTCTTATACATCTTGTTTGGTTTGCAAAGCAATAGCCAGTTTTGGGAAAGGGATCTCTTGTGGTCTTCCTCTAAATTTGATTTTTACAATATGAACTTTTATATACAGTGCCCATATTTTTTAAAATCAGATACTGGTATATGCTGTAAAGCAGAGATCCAAATTCAGTTTCTGTCAAAATATTTTTCAGTTTTCTCAACAGTTCTCATCAAAAAGAGAATCTTCCTCTAGTATTTTTCATTCTTGGGTTTATCAAATATGATTTTTTTTGGTTTATTCCTATTTCTTGAATATCCAGGCTGTCTCATTGACCTAATTTTTCTATTTTAAACTAATATTAAATAGTTTTGATGACTACTTATTTATAATATAAATTATAGTCTGATAATATTATGTCCTGTTCATTCGTAATTCTTCCTCATTCCCCTTGAGATTCAAAATCTTCTGTCCCTCCAATTAACAAAAAAGTGTAGTTATTATGAAGTAACTTTTTGGAAATTTGATTGCTGTAACATTAAATATGTTAATTTTGCTAGAATTATCATTTTTATTATATTGGCACAGTCGAACCATAAACGCTATTATTTTTTCCATTTATTTAAATCTTCTTTTATTCCTATAAAGAGGGTTTTGTAATTATACTTACATTGCATGCATTTTCTAATCCTTTTCAATGACACTTATAATTTCTCCCTTGAAGTACTTAGAGAAATCAGATAAATAATAACATATAATGGGAATGGTTGAAGGAATTATATACATTACTGGGTCTGTGAATGTCAGAGGAGATTCCAGCAACTGCTTCAATAGGAATTCATTTTGGGAGCATGTTAAGGAGCTAGACATCAGCATTTGTAACAAAAGGGAAGGAGGTACATCTAGAAAAAATGTGATACTTAGTCTTCAGGTGAGTGTGTTGATGACTACTCAACTACTAATTCTCTAGGTGGACTTGCTCCCTCCAACCTGCCTTAAGATGGAAGGTCTAGGTTACCAGAGAGAAACCATCTCCCCACTCAGTTGCAGGATTCTAGAATTAACCCTTTTGAAGGGGAAAATACTCACCCTACTTGTCATTATAGCTCTTGAGTTCCCACTGACATATTTCCCATTAATACAACCAGTCAGTTACAATATAATGCTCTAACTCAGTATTGATATTTATGCAAGAACAAGAAATTTACATGGAAATGGGGGAGAGAAAATGCACATATATAAGTATATACAGGAACAGGAATTCCCTATAGATGTTGAGTTCCTCCAGATGTTCCTGTTTACAGGAGAATACTCTGTTGATTTGTATCAAACCCCAGAACATGGCAAGATTTTCAAAATGAGATACATAGTCACTCAAACGTTTTATTTAACTATTCACAGAGGAAAAACTAAATTGATGATGAATGCTGATTTTCAAATTATGGTAAGTAACTGGAAGGAAAGACATGAGCAGCAGGAGGAGGGTGGGACAAGAAGAGAAAATACCTCTCAAAGAAGATGGTACTTGAAAAAACCCCAGAGATTGCAAGATGTTGAGTGAGGCATCATGGGGGATGGTCAGAGCAAAGGCCCAGAGACAAGAGATGGCAGAAGTTGTGTGGGAAGACAGCCAGTAAGTCGATATGATGAATGGTAGAATAGTTATAGCATGATATGTTTATGTAGAGTGGAAAGGAAGGAAAAAGAAATATTGTGAAGAACTAAAAAGCAAATAGAAGAATTTAGATTTGATCCTAGAGGTAATAGGGAGCCAGTGGAATTTATTGAATGGTAGCGATTGGGGGGGTGGGTAGATGATACGATTAGATGTGACCTTCAGGAAAATAACTTAGACAGCTGTGTGGAGGATGTTTTAGAAAGAGCAGAGACTTTAGGCAGAGAGAACAAATAAAAAGCTATTATAGTAGTCCAGGTGAGAGCTAATGAGGTTCTAGCCCAGGGTAGTGGCTGTGTAAGTACAGAGAAGGGTATCTACAAGAGAGATGTTTAGGAGTTCAAAATAACAAGTATTAGCATTGATTAAATACATGTTGTAAGGACAAGGTCTTGAGAATGACAACAAGATGAAGGCATCAAGTATAGCTAATTTTTTCAAGATGTTTGGCTGAGAAAGGGAAGAGAAATAGAGATGACAAGCTAGCAAAGATGACAGCTTCTCGTGATAGATAGATGGACAGACAGATAGATACAGAGAGACAGATAGAAATATTTATCTATATCTATGTATTTTAAGAACAATGGAGACTTATCCAACTTACTCATTCCTCAAGACCTATTTTTCCAACCCACCGCAGCTATACACAGATGCCCCTGATCTTGACATCATCTATTAGTGTTCAATATCCATGATCATAAACTCTGAAATTCCTTTATCTGATTATCTGTATCATTCTTCTTCTCCCTCTACCTTGAAATTCCAAATCCTGTTCTCCATCCTCACCTTCAGTTCTTTCCTGGGCTATCACTCCTGCATTGGCTGTACTATCTTCCTTTTTCCATTGTGACCACTTGATGAGCCAGTTCAATTCTACAGTGATCTCTTCTATAGAATCCTTAAGTCCTTTATTCTGTCAAAAACTCCAGTCTTAGATTACCGCTATCATCTGCTGCCTTTGTTCCTATTCACATACTACTGAATGAAGCTGAAGAAAATTACAGAACTGCTGTGCCCACTAAAAGTTTATGTTACGTAATTTGAACTGTTGTTGTTCAGTCATTTCAGTCATGTCTGCCTCTTCATGACCCCATTTGGGATTTCCTTGGCAAAGATACTCGAGTGGTTTGCCATTTCCTTCTCTAGCTTATTTTAGAGGAGAAGAAACTGAGGAAAATAGGGTTAAATGACTGCCCAGGGTCACACAGCTAATAAATATCTGAGGTCCCATTTGAACTCAGGAATGTGAGTTTTCCTGATTCCAGGCCCAGCACTCTGCCCAATGCACAACCTAGCTACCCTTTATAATTTGTAGTTGGCTTTTACTACGGCAAAGCAATCCTTTTATACCTCCTTAATGGATTTACCATCCCACTTACAAAAGCTCCACTTGCAAACTTTTTCACCCCTCTTCAAATCTCCCATAGCACCACAGCCCCCTCTCATTCTCTCAGCTGAGAAACTTGTTGAAAAAAAATGAGGCCATTTGCAGAGAGCTCCCTCTGTTATTGGTACTCTTTCTTCAATATCTCCTTATCTACTGGCTGCTTTCTTACTACCTATAAACATTCCTATGTCTCCCCCATCCTCAAAAAACCCCGACAATTCATACACCACTGCGTATACCTCATCTCCCTTCTATGGCTACACTCCATGAGAAGTCCTTCTACAATAGGAGCCTCCCTTTCCTCTCACTCTCTCTTCTTAACTCTTTGGTAGTTTGGTAGCAGACTAAACAATGTCATATTGGCTCAGCATGGGCAATTAAAATTTCTCCAATTTTTTAGATGTCTTTATTTGTGTGAAGGGTGTTTTGTAATTGTGTTCATAAAGTTCCTGTGTGTGGCTTGCCAGGTAGGCTCCCAAGTATTTTATATTGTCTGTAGGTATTTTAAATGGAATTTTTCTTTCTATATCTTCTTGCTGGGTTTTGCTGGTTTTACAGAAATGTTGATAATTTGTGTGCGTTTATTTTATATCTCACAACTTTGGTGGAATCCTTAACCCTGCTTCCAATTTCTTTGTTCAACTGAAACTGCCCTCACCAAAGCTGCTAATGATCTCTTAATTCCAAAATACAACGGCCTTTTCTCACTCTTTATCTTAATGTCCTTCGCAGACTTTGACACTGCGATCATCTTCTCCTTGATGCTCTCTTCTTTCCAGGTTTCCTTGACATTCTCCTTTCCTGTTTCTCCTTTCACTTGTCTGACTGCTCCTTCTCCATTTCCTTTTCTAGATCTTCATCTACGTCATGGCTGCTAACAACAAGAATCCCTCAAGGCTTTAACCTGGGCCCTCTTCTCTTCTTCCTTCGTACTATTCCACTTGGTGATCTCATCAGCTCCTACAATTTCATTTGTCATCTCCATGCAGATGACTCCCAGCCATATTCGCTCAGCCCTAACATCTCTCCTAACCTTCAAATTTGCATCTTCTCTGCCTATTAGACATCTCACCCTAGATGTTCTATAGACATCTCAAACTTAATATGTCCAAAACTAAATTTATTATCTTTCCCCCCAAACCTTGTTTTCATGTTGTCTCCTCCATTATACAGTGAACTCTTTGAGAATAGGGAATTTTTTTTTGTTTTGCCTTTCTTTTTATCCTCAGCAGTTAGCTCAGTGCCTAGTACTGGATAGACATTTTTTATAAATGCTTATCGACTGTGTTTGTAGTTATCAGAAAGGAATGAGTAGATAGGAAAAGATGGAAGATTAGAGAGAGTAATTGTGGGGGCATTCTACTAGAAAAGATGGGAAAGATTAGTCCTCTTTGAAAATGAAGGACCATCACTGCATCACCACCACCACCACCAGCAACAACAATGGGAACTGGCCTCAGTGAGGAGAAGGGTCACCTCTTTAATACAGACTGGAGTAAAACAAAAAAATAGGGAGAAATGGATTCAAGAGTATGGGCTATGAGGAGGCAGGGAGAAAGTGGGAGCTTGTGGCAAATGACTTCAATTGTACTCAATCATATTTAGTTGTAAGAGATCATATACTAAGGCAGGACCAGAAAAAAGCTTATTTTCTGCTGGTACAACTTTTGAGAATGCAGAGCTACTGCACATAATGAGACATCTGAGAAGGACTTTAATTGTTTATCCTTATTAAATTTCACCTCGTTATTTGGACACATTTTTAACCTATTAAGACCTTTTAAAAAATTCTATCATCTAATATGTCACTTATCCATGCCATACAAATCTGATACACATGTACATGGTGCTATCCAAGCGTCGGGAAGTAGTTGCTATTTGATTCCCTTCCCCTTCCCTACCCTCCATCAGTATTCCCCCACCCACCATCCCTGCCCCTTCTAATTACATAAGGTTACTTTTTGAAATTCAAACATGCTATATCTACAGCATTCCCTGATACATGAATTTAGTGTTGGTCAGTCATTTTTCAATTGTGTCCAACTCTTCATGACCTCATTTAGAATTTTCTTGGCAGAGATACTGGAGTGGTTTGCCATCTCCTTCAGGTAGTAAGTGTCTGAGGCCACATTTGAACTCATGAAGATGAGTTCCTAACTCCAGGCCCAGTGCTCTCTCCACTGTACCACCTAACTGCTCCTATGAATTTAGTAATCCTATCCAAAAAGGAAATGAGTTTCCTTTAGCATTAGTTACTGTTAAATAAACTGACCCTAAATAGTTTTCAATTATCAAATTTGTTAAAAACTTTTATCATAGATCTAAGATTATTTGCTTGTCTGTGATCTTTTGATGCTTCTCTAATTATTGATAAGTTTTTAAAGATTTCCTTTGGGGGTTCTGCAAACACACCTGCACATTCTTTCATGTTCTGTCATGTAAGTCATTAGGGGGCTGACCTCATTACAACAGCAAAGAGTTCTCACTATCTTTTCCCTTTCCTTGGGTTCATTCCCAGTCTTACCTCTATCGTCTCTTAACAATATACCTTCTTCCTCAGTTGTCCTACCCCTTTTATGTTACTGTTCCAAAATAGCTAAAAATGCCCTTTTTGTTCTGACATTTCTGCAGATTTTAGTATATCCTGGGCTTTAGGCTTCTTGATACTTTTCCTACATGTCTCTGCTGCTCTTTCAGTAAAAAAATTCATCCTTGATTCATCCTTGAGCATATTCTTTTACCTTTTAGATGTTTAAAAACTTACATACATCATCCCATATAGTCAAATTGTTTCCTTCAAATACCTCCTCCTTTTTCCTTCACTGGGATAATTGATGGCTGTAAGAATTTTAGCTTTAGGGACTTCCATTCATCTTGAGTGGAATTCTCCTCTTGAGTCTCATGGGATCTTATTCATCTTTCCTCTGAAATTTTAAAGTTTATTCTCGGAAGTCTAGGGTGCGAGTCTAATTGTTGCATGGATATGTGTGTTTACATAGCTATTATTAATTAATAATTAGCTTGGACACACTTTACAACATTGTCATAGTATAAATTGCTCTAATTCTGCTCCCTTTGCTCTGAATTAGTTCATACAAGTATGTACAAGTTCATCTAAAATAATCTCTTTAGTAATTTCTGTCGATATTCTATTATACTTATATAGCAAAATTTATTCATCCATTCCCAGTTGAAGTGTACTCCTCAGTTTCCAGTGTTGGGTTTTTTTGCCACCACAAAAAGAGCTGCTATAAATATGTTTTGTACATGTGGGTCCTTTTCCATGTGTTTGCACAGTTTGGAAGACAGTTCCAAATTAGTTTATAGATTTTCTGGATGAATTAGCAGCTCTACCAACAGTGCTTGTTTTTTTTTACAGCCCTCCCGACATTTATCTTTCTCTTTTTCTTTTTTTTTAATATATTTTGTCGATCAGATACCTGTGAGGTAAATCCTCAGAGTTGCTTTAATTTGCATTTCTCTAATCAGTAGAGATTTGGAGCATTTTTATATGGCTATTTACATATTAGATTTCTTCCCTTGAGGACTGCCTTTTTGTATTCTTTGATCATTTACCAATGATACCAATTTATCAGTAACTTATTAGTTATTTTTGTAAATTTGAATTAAATACTTAAATATCTTAGAAATGACTTTTATCAGAAATTAGACACAATTTTTTTTCCAAGTGTTTCCCTTCTAATTTCTAATTGTATTGATTTTGCTTATACTAAAACTGTTTAATTTTATGTAGTTAGTATGTCCATTTTTTCCTTCTATGCTCCTCTCTACCCTATGTTTCATTATGAACTTTTCAAAGACATAAAAGGAAATTTTCTGTTTATCCTCTCGTTTTTTTTCTATCTGTCCATTTGGAATTAATTGTGTTATGTGGTATAAAGTATTGGTCTAAACCTAATTTCTGCCCAATTGCTTTCCAAATTTCCCAGTGTTTTTTTTTTAATTTTTTTTT
>JAQQSZ010012476.1:0-12001 GCA_028646595.1 Phalanger gymnotis | reverse complement strand
GACATAAATGGACCCTTAGGAAAATCGCTTTGATGGTTGAAAGGAGGGTGGCTTGGCATGGGCAGACCCATCAGCTGGCTATTGCAATAGTCCAAGCATGAGGTGATGAGGGCCTGTATCAATAGCAGCATCATAGGAGAGAAGGGGGAGTATTTGAGGGATGTTCCAAAGATGAAATTGACAGGCCTTGGCTAGAGATTGGATATGGTGTGTGAGAGATAGTGAGGAGTCCAAGGTGACTCATAGATTTTGAGTCTGGAGAATTGAATGGTTGGTGCTGCACTTATAGTAACAGAAAAGTTAAGAGGGAGTGGAGAGTTGAGAAAATGAGTTCTGTTTCAGTCATGGTGAGTTTTAAAGGTCTACTGGACATCCAGTTGGAGATGTATGAAAGGCATTTGGGGATGTGAGATTCAAGGTCGGCAGAGAGGTTGGCAACATAGGTGAGCAAGAAAGATGGCGATTAAATCCATGGGAGCTGATAAGATCACCAAGTGAAGTAGTCTAGAGGGAGAAAAGAAATCCTGTGGAACACCTACAGTTAGAGGGCATTACCCAAATGAGGATCTAGCAAGGAAGACAGAGAAGGAGTGATCAGATATGTAGGAGGAGAACCAAGAGAGTGATGTCCCAAAAACCTAGAGAGAAGAGAGTACCAAGGAGGAGAAGACGATCAGCAGTGACAAAGGCTGCAGAGAAGTCAAGGAGGACAAGGATTGAAAAAAAGGCTATTGGATTTGGCCTTCGGGTAATTACAAAAAGAAATGGTGCTGGCATCCACAAATTTTTTTTCAAATAAAACAAATAGTTGATTGACAGTTTCGTTTTTTATCTTTGTTTCTAAATACATCAAGAAGGTGAGCAACAGCATCAAAGACTGCATGTGGAGAGGTCAAGAAGGATGAGGATTGAGAAAAGGCCACTGATCTGGCAATTAAGAGATTATTAGCACCTTTAGGAAGAGAAGTTTCAGTTGAACGATGACTATAAAGTTATGAAGAGATGAGGAAAAAAGGAATGAAATTTTCCCTCAATCTATTCTTCTCCCAGTGGATACCTATCTTCTTTTTGGCTCTTTGTTGAAATAAAAAGGCTACCACCTATTGAAAAAGAGAATAGCAGGGATAGTTTGACCCCTTACTCAATCCAAATTTGAAAAGCAAGTGATACAAATGGGCATTCTAACCATATTATGGAAAATAATGCAGCAAATAAGAATCACTTATTCTAATGGCCAGATTGATTTCAGGCCAAAGTCTTGGTAAATCATTGAACAGATAAAGCATTTCAAAGTCTTCCATTCTTTCAAACAACTATGCTCAGCAGGTATCATCTTAAAAGTGATTCTCAAACTTTTTGGGACCTTAATGCTCTTAAAAATTTTTGAGGGCTCCCTCTGCCAATTTGTTTTTTTTGTTTATGTGGATTAAATCTGTATTTTCTGTATTTGATATTAAAATGTCTTAGTTTTGTATAAAAACTGTTTTGACATCATGGGCTCCCTGAAAAGGTCTTGGGGATCCCCAGGGATCCCTGTACTATGCACTAAGAACAACTGATCTACAGAAATCTGAAAGGATAAGGATCCAAGTCTTTGACAGATGAAGTATGCACATCCTAGAACTTCTAGGTTATGGCTGGCCCAAGAATCCCTAATAATTCTACTTCCAGAGGACCCAATGATAAAATATTTGCCCTAAATAAGAAAATACTTGAGTGAATTCTCAAGACAGAACCTTTCCAAACAAGCTCCAGGATCATCGAAATACTTTAGCTAGAAGAAAAAACATAAGATGCATTCTCCTCCCTGGAGATGGAAATTCCATTCATCTCACTAGTCCTATCACCTGCTCAGATGGGTACCAAGGAGACTGGCTCAATATCTGATAGAGACTGAACAAGCCCCAGAGCTTTTGCTTTCTCAGAAATACACAAGAGTATTAATAGCCATGCCACTCAATGTGACAAAATCCAAAAGAAAAAAAAGTAAGCCTTCCAGGTTGCAAACAAGTATAATAAATGCTGACTTCCTCCTTTGCCGTGTTAAATTGGGTTTTCTGAAACTAAGATGACCCTCCTGAGACACAGTAACTGCCTACTTGGTTAGTTATATGGGAACAGCAGCCAAGCTTTCCAGAGAATGGATCCGGGTTGAGTGTCATTGTGGGAACTGGGGTCCACATTATCTAGACGGGAGCAAGTTGCTGTAGCCTGGGGATGTCAGATAACTGTGGATAATTCTGAACCCTACTGATGGAACTTGTCTTCACTAGTCTTGTCACTCTCAGAGAGGGGAATCAGAGAAGTTTTAATAGAGGAAGTGACATCTGAGCTCAGCCATGAAGGAAAATGAAGGTTGGAAATTGGGAGGGAATTCATTCCTATCATGGAGGAGAGCCTACTGAATACATGGAGGATAACTGGAACATAGAGCCTGTTCGTATGGGGAATTATTATGAAAAAACAATCAAAAAAGAAATTTGAGCCTAATTAGGGAGATCTTTTTAGGATGGGCTAAGGAGTTCATGGCTTATGCTCAAGGTAGAAGGGCACTGAAGATTTTTGAACAGGGAGTGACATAGCTGGACCTATATATTTAGGAACACTATTTTGGCAGCTGCAGGAAGGGATGAATAGAAAGGAGGAAAGATAGGCAATAGAAGGGCCAATAAAGAGCATAGGTTAGAGGTGAGAGCAAGAGGACCTGAATCTGGATGATGGCCGTGTGACTAGAAAGGAGCAGTATGGGATGGGTCATTGGGTAGAATTCAAGCCAATACAGTTCACCAAATATTTATTATCCACCTGTGTGCCAAGTGCTGTGATACATACCAAGGACACAAAAAAAGGCAAAAGAAAATCTCTCTTCTCAAGGAGCTAACAATCTAATGGAGGAGACATGAAAACGATTATGAACAAGCAAGCTATATACAAGATAAATAGGAGGTAATCAGCAAAGGGAAGGCACTAAAATTAAGAGGGATATGGAAAAATTTCCTATTGGATGTGACACTTGAAAGAAACCAAGGAGGGCAAGAAACAGAGATGAAGGGAGTGAGAATTCCAGGCAGCAAAAAGACCAATGAGTATTGTCACACATCTTTCCACCGCTCCTCCAGCAATTACTATTTAGAATTACTTATTATCTTGGAATCATGGCTTCAGTTTCCTTTTTGATCCTGGGCAAAATCTCAAACTCATTTATTTAACATTTGCTGTCTTCTCTCAAAAGAATGGAAGCTCCCTGAGGTCAGGAATGACCTTGGTTGCCTCTGTTTGTATCCCCAGCCCTTAGTACATTGCGTGAAACATAGTAAGTTTTAATAAATATCTATTAGTAATTTGGAGAATGCTTTTTATATAGTTGTTAATAGTTTGAATTTCCTATAAGAAATTTTGTCTTTATTAATGATCCACTTATTTAATTTTAATTTAATTGAATAACCATTTATTCAATTTAATACATGACTCTTAGTCACATATTTACGTCAACTCACCATGTATTTTTGATATTAGACTTGGATCAATCATTTGATGAAGATTACCCTTTTGATAGTTCCTTTTCTTATTCAAACTACATCGACTGTGTTCGTCCAAAATCATTTTACTTTCATGTAGTCAAGCTGCCTATTGTCTTTTAAAAATCATTTTATTGTTGAGGATTCTGGGAAGATGGCAGAGTAGGTCAGAAAATTTCAAGCTCTGAAGATTTTCCTCCACAAAAAAGATAAAACAGTGCCTCTGGGGAAACACAGAGCTATGAAAACAAATGAAGAGTAGGGGCAGAATCCAGTCCTCTTGGGACAAACAGAGAAGGCCAGAAGAAAAATCCCAGGACCAGATTTCCGTCCAGTGAAGAGTAAACACCTCCAGGCTAGGGTCAACTTTTGACAAAAAGCAGCAAGCTCTGGGGTTATCTGGATTCCCCACAACACAACACAACCCCCTACACCCCCACCAACCACTCACCCCCCCACCCCCATGCCTCGCCCCAGTGTCTGACCCCGCAAAGATCTAGGGAACCTCTGCTGACACAGAACGCCAGTCCCAGCTGTGCTGGGGAGAGCAGCTGGGATGAAAAGGAATCAGCACCTGCTTGGTGAATGCAGAAGCAGTGGGGTAGGACATCCCTGGCTGGGGGCATTTACAGAAGGCCTTGGTTTGAGTTCAAAGTCAGAGGGGAAAACTGAAGAAGATCAGAGGCCAGAGACACCGTCCCCCATACCCCAAGACTAGAGGTGATTATAAAAACTAAATTATTAACCAAAAAAATACCCAGGCAAAGGAGAAAGAATCCAACCATGGAGAGCTACTATGGTAACAGAGAAGAGCTGGGTTCATCTTCAGAGGAGGATACTGAAGCAAAGAAACCCTTTTCTACCCCAAAGAGTAATGTCAAATGGTCACCTGCCCAAAAAGAATTCATTGAAGAACTTAAAAAAGACTTTAAAAATCAAACAAGACTGAGGAAAAATTAAAAAGAAAAATGAGAATAATACAAGAAAAAGAAGATCATAACAAGGAAGTCAACTAATTAGAAAAAGAGATCCAGAATCTTAAGGAAGAAAATGACTGCTTGAAAATCAGAATTTGGCAAGTCAAAGCCAGGGAAGTTGTAAAAGATAAAGACATTAAAAAACCCCAAAATATAAAGAATGAAAAAATAGAAGATGATGTGAAACATAAGAAAAGCAATGGATCTAGAGAACAGATCAAGAAGAGAAAGCATAAGAATAATCCAACTACCTGAAAGTTCTGATAAAAAAAGAATCTTTATAAAATAAGAATTCATTAAAGAAAATTGCCCTGCAGCATTAGAACAAGAGGGGAAAATAGAAATAGAAAAATTGATCACCACCTGAAAGAGATCCTACAAGGAAAACTCACAGGAATATTGTAATTAAATTCTGAAACCCCCAGACCAAGGACAAAATTTGATGAGCAACAAGAAAAAAAAACAATTTACATATGATGGTACCGCAATTAGAATCACACAAGACCTAGCGCTGGTGACACTAAAAGATGGCAGGTCTTGGAACACTTTATGTTGAAGAGCAGAAGAACTGGGCCTCCAGCCAAAAATATCATACCCAGCAAAGCTGAGTATAATTCTGAATGAAAAAAAGTGGACATTTAATCAACTGTCAGACTTTCAGGGCTCTGTTTAAAAAAAAACCCTGAACTCAATAGAACATTTGACATACAAGAGCCAAGAGAAATAAAAGTTGCATGCCAATGACCAATTACAAGGGACTAAATAAGGACAAAATGTTTACCTTTTATATATGGAAAATATAAACCTATGTCTAAGATTGTTACTAGTAATTAGGTAGTTTATGAGAAAGATTGGGGTAGACCTGAGGATGATATGACTTTAAAAAGGAAAACAGCTCAAGAACACCTAAAAGAGTACTTATCTTAAACAAATGAGGTGCAAGAGGAAGAACCAATACAAAGAAATCAGATGGGGGAGAGGGGCTGTTAGCTCTGGAAACCTACTTTCATCAGGAATGGAAAGAGAGGAAAATACAGATACATTTAGAAGAGTATAATAATCTTCAAATTTAAAAATAAAACTGTTAGGGGATAGGGAGGGGGAGAGGATAAAGGAGAGATCTTTAGGGGGATGTGAGGGAATAGGTTTAAAAAAGGGGTATAGAAGGGTGTTTAGATTTAGTGGAATGGGAAGATAAGGAAGAGAGTTTTAGAGGGGAGGAAGACAGAATAGGTCAAAGGGGTGTACAAAAGGGTGTTTAGATTTAGGGGAATGGGAGGATAAAGGAGGGATTGCTGGAGTGGGGATAGGTTAAGTGATAGGAGGGCAAAGTAGGTAGAAGTAAAGTAGAGGAGTTAGGAGAAAGGGAAAAAGGAGAAAAAGTATGCACGAAAAAATTTAGGAATAGAATCTCTTAGTAAAAGTATATGTTGATATATGTATGTGTGTATGTATATATGTATATACATGTATGTATATATAAATACCTATATATAAATATATCCAAGCTCAATTATAGCCTTGGGATGTTTGGGTAGCAGCTAGGCAGAAGAAAGAGGGAAAAAAGAAGAAAATAAAAAGTGTATGGCAGAGAACAGAAGAAAACTACAAGGAAGCAAAGAAAAGATAGATAGCTTTCAACATAACACACAGTATTTAATATATAGGATTTCTTGAAAGAATAAGTTATTGCTATACATGCTGAATCCTCTCCTATGTTCGTCTGTGCACATAACATATTTTTTCTTTTCTTATTTTATATTCAAGTTTATAATGTTTCTTTTTCTTTTCCTATTACGTATTTAAGTTTTAGTATTTGTCTAAAATGTAAAAAGTAATTATTTTGTTTTATTTTTAATTTATGGAATAAAACAAGCATTTCCATAACATAATATAATTTTTAAAAAGACAATTGCACATGAAACTGCAAATCTATTATGTACTATATTGCTATTCCTTTTAAATATATGATAAAGTTATTGTGTAAGTCTCTTTTTTTCTTCCCTTCCTCCTGCCCAGTCCCTTTCCCCACCCCACCCCAGTCACATGCCCTAGAGATGGCTACCATTAGACACAAATATTGTCTTTTTAAAATTGCTTCTACCTCTTGTTTGGTTATAAATTCTATCGCTATCAATGATAAAAGAATTAGAAAGAAACTTGTTAAATTTCTAGGTGCTTTCAGTTCCTAAAAACTGAAAATGAAAGTACACAGGTCTCATAAACTATATTACTAACTCCTTAGCTTTCTCTACAGATGGGTGTGTGGAAAAGTCAGCATTTGGAGCAAATCTGAAGGAGTGGATATCTACCCATTCAGTACTTCTGGAAGTTATTTCTTTCCTTTGGCTCTATTTTTAAAATAATTTGACCTTTTACATTTAGGGGCTTATCTATTTGAGACTTGTTATGATCTATGTTGTGAAGTGCCCTCTTAGACTTTTCAGGTTGATGAGAGATGAGTAAGTAGAGTAAGAGGGTGAAGTCCAACCCAAGCTAACTGATAAAAGGAAAACACACATAGGACTTTGAGCTACAAGGGACTTCAGACATTGTTAGGGACAGGAATGTCAATAGTAACCTGTAAGCTTGGGTTTGATTTGGGGACTAAAAGAAGCAAGCTAAGCCTAGCTTAGCAAGAATATGCAGCAAGAGATAGTGGCACTTCAGCTTCCCTAGACCCAACTATCTACATCATGTCAAGTCAGCAAGGGAGGGTGTGGTGATCCCCCAGTCTTCAGACACCAGTCATGTCAAAGGGACCCTAATTCCATGCGAGTGGGAGAAGGTAAGGAGCAAGGAAGACCTGCTCCTTTTTAATGTTCTTAGGTAATTAGAAAGATGTACCAAGAGATGTAAAAGTTGCATTTGTCCTTTGTTCTCAAAGAGGACCATGACATCAGGGAAATGATGACATGACTTGCAGTTGACTTTGATTTGAGTGAGGGAGGGCTGGGCAAGGTCATCAACCTCACTTTCTCCTCCAGAGCCATCTGGGTCCAGTGGCCTGATATTCACCAGGACCAGTTGGAGATGGCCCAGGATGCATTAGGAGACCCTGGCCTAAGAGATGTAAAAGTCTCTTTTAGGGAAAACTCATCCCTTTTGGGAGAGAAGAAGGGATCCTGGTAGACATTGGTCCTATCACAGAGGTTAATTCATCCTGCTTCCTCATTTTACAAATGAAGGGGAGCCTAGAAAAGTTAAATCAAGTTCCTAAAGTAATACTAGTAGTAAGTGAAAGAAATGGTATTCCAAGCCAGGTCCTCTGACCTTAAATCCTGCAGTTTCTCACTAAAGCTTCCATCACACTGACTCAAGGTAATAAGGAAAATAAGAAATATACCTCAGACACTAAAAACTCCTCAAAATTTTTAAAAATGTTAAAATAAAATAGAGATTTTTTTTAAAAAAATGCTTTATTTTTCTTTCTTTTTGCCACTGTGTTGGTAAGCAAAATGGGCTCCCTAGCACTTAGTTCAACAGGTGCCCTTGAGGAGTTTGGCTTTTGTTTGCTTTGAGTGATTCAGCTATTTCATTGAATCTTGCTAAGTGCTAAGCCCCAGGCCCAAAGCCCTGTTAGGTGTAAAAGCTATGTGGGTGTGGATTGATGACTGAGGTGGGGCCCAACGTGGGGCTAGCTGGGGGGGAGGTGTTGACTCCAGAGCCCATCAGGATGCAGAGCCGACCGGCAAGTAGAGCTGACCCGTGTGTGGACCGAGGAGTGCCAAGCAAGGACTAGAGGACAGTGGGTAATCTTCTTACCAGAGAGGGGAAGCATGAATATGATTTGGTTTAATACCATCATGTTTTTCTGTGGCCTCCTAGTTACTCTTGTGAGGCAGACTTATTGCAAGCTTTTGATCAAAATATCGAAATGGGGAGGCTGGTTCATGGGTCTGTTACTTTGGAGCCTGAATAAATGCTTTAATCCTTCTGCCTTCTACTTAGAGAATTCCTTATATCCTGCGGTTTTGAAACATTCAGACATATATATGATTCTCTTTGAAATCATAAGTTCTGCCTTCTTACTATAGCCACACAGCTAATATGAAACATAATTGGCATGACTTCACATGTTATAACGGGTATCATATTGCTTATCTTCTCAATGGGTGGGTAAGAGGCTAGAGGGAGGGAGAGAATTTGGAACTCAAAATTTTTTAAAATGAATGTTAGACATCAAAAAGTCATCATTTGGGGGCAGCTAGGTGGCGCAATGAGTAGAGCAACAGCCCTGGAGGACCTGAGCTCAAATCCAGCCTCAGATGCTTGACACACTTACTAGCTATGTGACCTTGGGCAAGTCCCTTAACCCCAATTGCCCTGCCTTCCTCCTTCTGAAAAAAAAAATCATCATTTACCTGACTAGGGTAGGTTCAGAAAAGAAAATAAACACAAGATAGTCCCTGATTGTGGAAGAAAAAATATGTGTGTGTGTATACACACACACACACACACACACACACATATATACATATATATATACATATGTACACATATAGAGAAAGAGATGATACAGATATATTTATTCATATATTACCGTTTTTAGCATTATTCTATTGGATTTATCATATCTTGATTTAATTTTGAATGTCTATGAGAATAACTTATTTTTCCTATGTCAGCTTTAGGTAAAAAAAAATATGAACTCTTTATGTAGTTTTAGTCCTAAAATTTGTTAAGAAGAGGGGAAAAAATCTTTCCATCCCTGAAAACTAATAATAAACTGGTAGAGGCAGGTAACTTTTTTTTTAAATAGATTAACAATCCAAAGGAACCCCTGGCTGCCTGTAATAATCCCTTCCTCTCCCTTCCCCACACCCCCACACCCCTCTTCCCCTCCTATTCCTCTTCATTCTCATCAGATAAAGGACACAGCACTGAGAAATCCTGAGGAATTTCAGTCCTAAAACTTTGCAATCGAGTTACAGAGTAACTTCCCTACCCCCACCCCCATTCATTCCACTTACAAATCGTGGGGTTGTTTAAACAGGCCAAAGTCCACTGAGGGCTACAATGGGATCCACAAAGCAAAGGCCAGAGAGGGCAATAAGTGAAAACCTGGCCTAAAACAGAGGGGTCTGCCCATTGCAGACTCAGCTCCTCTGGCCTGCAGAGGCGGATGCCATTGGCGATGAGGTCTCCAGCGGCAGCTTTCATGGCAGAGCTCCCAGGCTGGTTCCTGTTTTCTGGGATCTTTCTGCCCGTGACTGTACTGCTCCTCCTTCTCATTGCTTACTTCAGGATCAAACTGATGGAGTGTAAGTGAAATACCATTGGGAGGAGGGGGGAGGGAGGGTAAGGAACCTTGCTCAGTGACAAGTGACACTGGGCCAAAGAAATTAGCCCAGCTTCTGAGAGGACTCAGGGCACCTACAATACCTACTTTGATTTGCAATTGCTTTGCATTAAGCTCATTTTCAGAATACCTAGAAATTTAATGGAGCAGATTTTCAGAGTTTTAGAACAGGAGATTTCTTAACCTGTTTTATGTCCTGGACACCTTTTTAGAATAATTTTAAATGCCTAATATAAAGTGCATGGAATTATAATAGAAACCAATTGTATTGAAATGAGGAGGAATTTTTCCCCCTGATCCATCATGTTCATGGGCTCCACGAAATTCATCCATGGTCCTCAGAACCTGGGTTAAAAACTCCTGCTTTAGAATATATCTCCTGAGGTGGAGGACTATGGTAGGAATTCATTAACTGCTGAGACAAAGGAAAACAGAAAAGACAAGCCTCAAATCTCCAAACCTCCCAAGACAGAAGAGAATCTTATGGTTAAAACAAACATAAACCCTAGAAAATCTAAGTTGTTTTTGGTTTAACCACAGGCATGTGTATCCCAGAATTGAAAATGAATACTTATCCCACAGTAATTAAGGCTGAGACTGCGACTTGGTATGTTAGTTAATATAAAATAATAATAATAAGGAATAATAATAAATGCTGATATATGACATCCCATATCTAGATTTGGGAGGGACCTCAGAGGTCATCTAGTCCAACCCTTTGATTTCACAAACAATAAAACAGCCTTAGGTGCAGGTAAGCATTGTAAGCATTAGGGATAAGATCAACTCACTAGGTTGTCTGATTGAAAAGTTAGTGTTTTTTCCACTGTTACGCACAGCATTTAAAACAACGGATCTTAGTCTTTCTGTGTCACAGAACCCCATTTTAAATGCATAAAATAAAATAAATGGGATTACAAAGGAAACCAAGTATGTTGAAATGAAGATATAATTTTTTTCATATCCAAGTTCGTAGACTTTCCTTAAATCTATCCACAGACCTCAGGGTAAGAAGGTCTGCTCTAAACCTTCATAAACACAAACAGAACAGACTATATATATATATATATATATATATATATATATATATATATAGTTACCATTTGGTCATAATTTGCTAACATCCAAATTTAGGATTAGGAGGAAATCATTCTTAAAACTTCCTAAGATATGGATGACCTTCCGTTAAAGTGTTAAAAAATAATAACCCTTCCTTAGTCTAAATGATGTCTCCTGGTGAATAATTATATTTCTTTACCGGATGTAGGAATATAAGAATTGCCTTAATTACTTAATTCTGTAGCATAAAATATAAACTTGAAATTCAAGTCATCTCAGGAGATAAATAACACAGACAATTGAATCATAATTGAATATTACATTGACTATGCTCAAATATCTCCTTTGTCTTTGATTTTCTATGTCTCACCTTTACAAATAATTGTCTCGTTGAATGACACACACCACTGCACCCAAACTTTGCTTGGTATTTGTGTTACATACTCCTCGTAGACCACTTTGGGCATCACTGTTCCCAAGACCATCCTACTAGGTATTTGACCATCCAACCATTTATTATCACTGAGCCCTGGAGAAAAACTGTGGAAAAAGGAAACACCAGTGGCTTCCCCCTCAGAACCCACCAAATCAATTTAATCCTACACAGGGCAAACAGAATCATTTCTAAGTCTCTCTTTCAAAGCAACTGAAATGGAAGCTATTAGTCATGTGTAACCCAGTCTTCCTTGCATCTAGATGGCCCCAAGGAATGGTAAAAAGGATGAACATGTCACAGTCAATGACAATACTTTTATCTGTCCCAATTTTTTTTCTCCAGCTGCCTCTTTGGCTAGATTAGAAAATATATATACAAAAAACCCTCAGCCTCTCTAAAAACCTACCAAGCATTAAATAAGGCACACAACATGCCAAAATAGCCTTATGGACTTCAAGGTCACCGATCTCTATGTGATGGTTAATATAGGTCAGCTAATTCAGTGTGACACCAGGATGTTGGGGCTGAAGCAGACAGACGGGCTCTGCATATGACATTGAATCTTGGTTTTTACATCTTCCCCTGAATCTGGGCAGCATAATGGGAGAAAAAATCTGCAATATAAAATACCACCTTCCCATGAGGCTACTGCACTTTACTTGGACAATTACCTGTTATAAACACTCAAAGCGTAGTCCCTTCAGGACAA
>JAQQSZ010012475.1:0-12001 GCA_028646595.1 Phalanger gymnotis | reverse complement strand
AAGAGGATAGGAAAAGGAGGGGCGTGCTCATAGAAGGGAGGGCAGATTGGGGAGGAGGAAGTCAGAAGTAAAATACTTTGGAGGAGAGGCAGGGTAAAAAGAGAGAGAGAATAGAATAAATGGGGGAAATAGGATGGAGGGAAATACTGTTAGCAATCATAACTGTGAAAAGAGTTTTGAAGTTAGTTTCTCTGATAAAAGCTTCATCTCTCAAATATATATAGAAAAATGAGTCAAGTTGATTAAAATAAGAGCCATTCGTCAACTGACAAACGATTAAAAGATATGCACAGTTTTCAGATGAAGTAATCAAAACTATCTATGGCCATATGAAAAAAAATGCTCTAACTTACTATTGATTGGAGAAACAAAAATTAAAACAATTCTGTGGTACTACCTCATACCTATTGGATTGGCTAATAGGACAGAAAGGGAAAATGACCATTGTCGGAGGGGTTGTGGGAAAAATTAGACATTAATGTGCTATTGGTGGAGTTTTGAACTGATTTAACCATTCTGTAGAGCAATTTGGAACTGTGCTCGAAGGCACATAAAACCATGCATACTCTTTGACCTAAGAATACCACTGGTAGATCTGTATTTCAAAAGAGATTAAAAAAAAAAAGGAAGAGGACCTACATATACGAAAATATTTATAGCAGCTCTTTTCTAGTGTGAAAGGATTGGAAATTAAGGGGATGCCCATCAATTGGGAAGTGAATGAATAAAGTGTGGTATGTGATTATGATGGAATACTATTGTGCTGTAAGCAATAATGAGCAGGATACACTCAGAAGAACCTGGAAAGACTTCTGTGAGCTGATACAAAGTGAAATGTGCAAAGTAACAGCAATATTGTATGATGACCAGCTGTGAATGACTTAGCTGTTCTTGTAATACAATGATCCAAGACAACTCTGAAGGACTTATGATAAAAGAACTCATTGTGCCTGAATACATATTGAAGCATACTCTTTTTGTTTCATTTTTCTTGAGTTTCTCTGTCTTTGTTTTCTTTTACAACATGACCGTTATGGAAATGTTTTGCATAACTACACATGTAAAATCTGCATTGAATTGTTTACCTTCTCTATGAGGGGGTGGGGGTGGGAGGAAGGAAGGGAGAAAATTTGGAACTGAAAGTTTTAAAAAGGAATGTTAAAAATTGTTTTTATATGTAACTGGGGACAAATAAAATACTAAATAAAAAAAAAAGAATTGCCTATGTACCTCAGAGGGAAAGGACTTGACTTGGAAGGGTCAGATATGGGGCCTGATCCCAGACTCTCCAGCTTCAGAGGCAGTGGCTATCTGTCCACTGTTAGATGCTGCCTTTCAACTTAATTGTGATGTCCTGCTGTGAATCTCATCATTCTTTGTTCTGAAGTACAGTGCCTTTAAACCAGAATGATTCTTGGTAAGAGTAGACCGTAAATGTACTTACTGTACTCTAAGTGTAGAGTAGGGAAGAGGAGGCAGGAAGGTCTGAAGAAATGAATGGAAATAGAAGGCCTGCTGTGTGTCTGTACTGAAAGCAGTGGCCCTCCTGTGGAGAGCTTCAGTCTGGAACAATGCCTATTCCAGCAATTTCTCCAACCTTCTACAAGTTTTAAGTAGAAAATGCCTATTTCTCATAAGGTTAAAAGAAAAACAAGGGATAATCCCAATAATTCCTATAATGTATACTATGAGGCCTCAGGGAAGATCAGACATCCAAGGCCCTTCACCTTAAGACAGAGGGGGGACATAGTGATAATGCTGTTGTATTTGACAAAACAAAATATTCTTTGGTCACAAATGCAATCTCCATGAAAAGCTAGATTCTACTAATGTTCCTGTTTTAGAGGGGAGCAAAGGAATCAGATAATAACATACCGTATGTGAAAATTCTTTGAAAAAACTAAAAGCCTTTGATATAAGGTGGTGCATGTATTATTATTCTGTATCAGAGCTTGAAGAGAGATGGAATTTTAGTGACACCCATGAAAAGTGTCAGATACCAATGGGATTAGAGCCTCAAAAGGTTTATGGTGCTCTAAATGCAAAGAAACTACATTCTACGTGAGTGTACACATGAAGAAACACTGTAATTGTGAAGTAGTGGAATTTTGACCTATGGGTTTAGCAAATGAATGAATTGCTTATGATAGAAAGATCATAGACTAATAAACAGAATAAGAAACACATTTTGAGATATGACCAATGAAGAAATTTGTTTTGCTCTAATGTGTTTATAAAATAAAAGATTTTTGTAATCCTTTTTTTTTCTTTTCCCCCATCCAGTAAATGAGGGGAGATAGAAAAGAGAAAAAATAGGTTCTTGAAAATTAAAAAAATAAAAGTTAGAGGCATTAAGTCATGCACAACAATGGATTTCTTTAGTTTTTGGCCATATGAAGAACAGCTAGCGGGGCATGTGAACTCATGTCACCATATTTCCTCCAGCTGGGATGAGGAATCCTGTCACCTCAGTTACTGTGAGGGCAAATCAATTCTTGCAGATCTCAAAGAGCTTGTTTGTTTTATGTGGTAGCACATCTTGTAATTTTCAGATGTGGTCAGTAAGATCAATTTGACATTCAAATTCTCTGGATAATTGTGGTCTCCTTGTCTGGCCACTGGTATTCATTTGAAAGAGCAAGAAGGGTATGGCAATTTTAAACATATTGAAGGAAAGGTTTCCCAGGAATCCATAGTGGTTCTGGTTAGAAACCATGAAAGCTTGAGATTTGGGATTTGCAGACCATTGGCACTGTTATCTCTAATTAAAATGTGAGAGACAACAGCCAAATTTCCCATTCCTAATGCATTTCTTATTTCTTTTATTTCTGGCCTGTATTCTGTGCATGTCTCATGTATTTTAGGTTTTACCTAGCTTTAAAATAAATTCCTAGTAAGTTGTCCTGCAAATGAAATTACTGTCTGGAAAACTGCAATTTCATCTTGAGAGTTTTATTATGCTAATAAATGTCAGGATTCTCAAATAAAGGAATTGCTTTTTTTCCCTCAGCATCCTACAGAAATAATGAAAAACAACCAAGCAGCTCAGAGACCCAGCAAAGAAAACTTTACAATATATAACCAGAGAGAAAGCTGTAAAATATAGTACAACTTAACTGAAGATAAATTTCAGAGGAAACAAAGGCATAGCACAGCAAGCCCAGATTAAATAAGGCAGGAGGTTCGATATAGTAGGGCAGGCAGGCAGCCTCAAGTGGAGAGGAGTCAATAAATGAGAACACTACTGGTAAATGAGATTTGGGTTGCCCTGGGCTAAATTTTCAAGTAGATGATGTCACTTGGTGGTCACGGTCTTCCTTTCTGTTCTCTTTCTTCTTTCCAGAGGCTGACACCAAGGTGCCCAGAGCCTACATGCTCACTTTTCTCCCCTTCTAGGTTTATCTTCTCTCAGGAAAGACTCTGACATCGGTCATTTGCAACTTGTCCTGAATCTGAATCACTGTCTCTGTTTCTTTTGGAGATATTTGCATTTTAATCCTGATTTCTTATTATAAAAGGAAAAGCTTTGTTCCCTTGTAAAGAAATTTCTGGCATCTGTATCAGGTAAGGGATGTGTGTACATATGTGTGTGCATGTGTATGTACATGTGTGCAAGTGTGCGTGTGCATGTGTACGTGTGTGTGTGTGTGTGTGTGTGTGTGTGTGTGTGTGTGTGTGTGTGTCTAGGAGGCAGAGTCCTTGAAGTTGTACACAGGAAGAATCTAGACTGAGTCTTTGTGAGTGAGGCCAGATGTACCTCCCCTTCCTCCAAAGTTCTAGGGATTTCCCTGAGGGGTTGAAGATGAGTCTTTCTAATAATAGAGGTTTTAGCCCCCATTCTGATGTATTCACTTCATCTTAACTATTAGTACCTCAGTTCTCTTTAATAAATTTATATAAATTAGATTTTAGAACAGGATGTTTTCTGAGAAGACGTAACAGGAATAGAAGTTATCAAACATTTTCCCCGACACTTGTGGGCCTACTTTCCCCAGTAATACTTCAGTGCCCAGGGAGAGTGGGTTCAAACTTAAAGCAGTTTCTAAGTAGAATTTGTTCCACAAAATCCACTTCCGAAGGTGGCAAAGCCACTACATGAGCCCTTGTATCAGTTACTACTGGGTCAGGTCCTGAAGGTTGTTCCTTGAGTTCCTACTATTTCATTAGAATGTAAGCTCCTTGAGGGAAGAAGGGATTGTCTTGTATTTGTATTCCCAGTTCTTACATAGTACTGAGAACACAGTTAATTCTTATTAAATATTTTTTGACTTACTGACTGAACTTGCTGGTCACAAGAGTTAGTATGGACTCCAGTTCCTAGAGGTCTTTGTGGCTTACATTTTGAAATTCATAAGGTCATAGATGTCTCTGATACACCCCCTAAAACAGGAAGGAATAGATACAACAGAGAAGAAGCAACTGTAGGGCCATGCATTCATGGATTACATGGTGGCAGCCTGGGTTGGGGGTGGCAAAGCTCAAAGGTCTAAGGTCTCACTCTTCTGTTATACCATTCCCTGCCTCTGCACTCAACCACAGACAGTCAAGAAAAAGCCAGAGCTAGAGATTTGCTTTGACTGGTTAGTGTCTTTTGAAGGTACTTTAGTTCTTGCATCATGGCCAATCAAAATGGCTTCTCTTCATCATGTGGTTAGCAGTAGAGAACCAATTACAGAATATCTGCTCATGCTCAAAAGTGGGGAGCAAGTGCTTCCCTTCTATGAAACATCACCACAATTTTCTGGAAGCAGCCTCCCTAACCTCTTCCACATGGGGCATGAATCAGCTGAGCATATAGCACTGCTCATCAGCCCCTGGTTATACTCTCCTCCCCATATCCCACCGAGTCAAAGGCAAAACTCTCTTGGTCTCTCTATTGTGTCTTCATATCTTTTCCTTCTCTCACTCTGAGTTTTAAGTCCCTTTTGCTCTCCATCTTAGTGGCAAATCCTCTCTGCAGACTGAAGTGACCACAGGGATTTCCCATCCTCTTTACAGGAAGTAGAGCTTCCTTGAGCCCTAGAGTACTCAAGGGAGCTGCAGATTGCAAAGGTTCATTGGGTTATTCCATGCCTATCAGTAGTTTCTCCCCATGGGACCTTGAGGAACTCAGTTCTGAGCATCATATTAGGTATCTACAGCAAAAAGGAAACAATGAATTCCAGGAAACTTAAAAGATTATTATTGTTATATCTTCCAGCCTGCCTACCAAAAGCAATCCTTTATATTTTCCATTAAGTTTTTGAAAAAAAATAATGAAGTCACTTTAAGAATCTCTAAGCATGTGTTGTTGGGTAAAGGGGGTGGATGCACTTGTTGGAGAGGGATAGAGGATGTGGAGAGTAGTGAAGAGTAAAAGAAAGCTGCCAGGAGGCTTTAGAAAAACCCATTTAAGATCGAGAGAAAAAAAATGAAATTATGAACATCAAGAGTGAGGATGTTTGTTGTTAAGTCATTTTCAGTTGTGTTTGATTCTTCATGACTCTATTTGGGGTTTTTTGTGGCAGAGATGCTGCAGTGGTTTGCCATTTCCTTCTCCAGCTCATTTTACAGATGAGGAAACTTAGGCGAACAGGGTTGAGAGACTTGCCTAAGGTCATGCAGCTCATAAGTGCCTGAGGTGAGATTTGAACTCTAAAAGAAAAGTCTTCCTGACTTCTGGCCCAGCACTGTATCAACTGCACCACCTAGCTGCCAAGAGTAAGGATTGGAACGTGTAGAATTCTCAGAGAAACAACCATGAGCACCACCAGAGGAAACTATTGCTATACTTTTCATGTTTTGTCTTCCTAAAGCTTTGTTCACATGGGTTTGGATATGGAACTGGTTTGAGTCTGGATCTCATCAAGAGTCAAGACCTTGTGATATCTGTACTGTCCACTGAGCATTGACTTAGCCCCCACTACTATGTTAGGGGCTCTTATAGAGGTATATCAATCAGTTATGGCATGTCAGCCCTGTGACTCTGCTCCTACCTATATTGGCCCTCTATATTCCTTTCCAGGACCCGTGTTTTCTAAATATTCACTTAACCCTAGGAAAGATCATATATACTTCAGCAAGCTACTTAGATTAGAAAATAACACAGTACACGCAGCCACAAAGATCACTTTTATCACAAATCATGGCATTGCCCTCACTCCCAATTTTGCCCTCCAAGGTTAAAAATCAAAACAAACCCCAAACTATCTAAGGTTGAAGTTCAAGTCTTCCCTCTTCAGCATTTTAGCCATAGCATGGGAACTGGAGAATAGCCAGCCAAGAAGTCATTATCCTGTGATAATCTTCCTAGTGTGGTATGTAGGCTCTTTACTCTCTCAGGGCCAGGATGGGTGATATTAGCCCTCAGGATTCCAGGCTAGCCTGAGAAAATGGGATATATTTTTCTCTATTCTAATCAGCTTGAGCCTGTACAATGTTTCCCCATTTTAGGGGCCAGTGACTAGCACCCCAGTTCTATTTAACCACTTCGCGTTGGGTAACGTTATAAAGGGATATTCATTTCAAAGATATAGCAAGAATAAATGTATACACATTATTCCTAGTTCCATTTAACCACTTAAGACACAGTCGCTTTAACCAAGGAATACTGACTTCACAGATATAACAAGAACAAACATATAAACATTCTGCCTCCACCTCACCCCAGTAACTCCAGGGATATGCTATCCCCTACCCCAATGGTGTCAAACTCAAATAGAAACAAGGGCGGTTAAAAGAATACTTAAGAATCCTTATGGGTGAGGCAGCTAGGTGGTGCAGTGAATAGAGCACTGGCCCTGGAGTCAGGAGGACCTGAGTTCAAATCCGGCCTCAGACACTTGATGCTTATTACTAGCTGTGTGACCTTGGGCAAGTCATTTAACCCCAATTGCCTTGCCTTCCCCTCTCAAAAATGAAAGAATCCCTGTGGGTTGCAAATTGACTTAGAAAGCCATATATTTATTAACATTATGTATGTTTTGTTGTATTTTCATTTATCTATTTTAACATTTCTCAATTATATTGTTATCACCACTTAGAAATGTTGTCCCAAGGCCTGTGTTTGACACCTCTGTCCTACACAATGGGGATTTTTGAGTTGTAGGCTCAAAACTTGTCCTAGTTTCTATGTAACATGGGTCTTAGCAAGTCCACGTCCAAAGGGGGCATCATTGTCAAGTGAGACCTAGTTTCGTCTTTTGCTAGAATGGGTCCAAAAAGTCACTCCTGAAGATAGCTTCTTACTCCTAAGAGCATCAGTGCTGGACTGGTTGCAACACCTGGCCTGAATTCCGATTCTTGTACTAGTTGGATTCCTGCTAAAGTCAGAAACTCTGTTCCTTTCACCTAGGATAGAAAGAATGGAAAGACCAAGGACCAAAACCCATTTCTCAGGGGCCATATGGCATCAGAGGGAGACAATGTCTTAAAGTGGCCTTCTTGTTACATGTCTCTCACCAAACACCATGAGTAAAAGAGTCATAGAGCTTTCCTAGATGAGAATAAAACAAAAAGAGGTGACCAGAGCCAACTAAGGGACGGCTAGGTGGTGCAGTGCATAGAGTGTCAGGGGTGGAGTCAGAAAGACCTGAGTTCAAATCTAACCTCAGACACATACTAGCTGTGTGTTCCTGGGCAAGTCACTTAGCTCTGTTTGACTCAGTTTCTTCATCTATAAAATGACCTGGAGAAGGAAGTGGCAAACTGCTTTAGTGTCTTTGCCAAGAAAATCCAAAACGAGGTCACGAAGAGTTGCATGTGACTGAAACTACTAAACAACAACAAAGAGTTTACTAGAGACTTTTGGAATATTCTGACAGATTTGGCTAATTGGCCAATCCAAAAATGTCATTCTAGTCATGTGGTTAGCCAACCTTACCAGTTACAAAGTATGCACACTCTGTAGTTACTTCAAGGCATGCCGTTATATGTGATCATGAGAATCCTGGAAACAACTTCCTAGTGACTTCTACATGGAATAGTTGAATCAGCTGAACAATCTGATGAGGTCAACACATATACCAGACCTCTGTTAAACCAGTAAAGCAAAAGCCTTCCCAGTAACATAGAGTATTAACTCAAGAGTGATTGTCTACTCCAGAGATGCATACTGCAACACACTACAACACCAAATTAAAATGTAATTGGGAAATGTTTAACAAAATAAGTAAAAATACGACAGCATATATAGTGCTAATATGTGGTTTTCTAAGCCAATATATGGTCACCAGGGATTCTTACTTACTTACTTACACCAGGTCCTGTTTCTGTCTATGTTTGAGCAGTGGATTACACTGAGATTGGTTGAGTATTATGGAAGATTTCAGTAATTCTCATAGTGGCAGCTACACAAGTGAATAGAGCAGTGGAATTCAAGCCCAGGGTCACAGGAGTGCCACTTATTTATCTGGAGTCCCACAGTGCAGCAGTTTGACTAAAGAGCCTATCTATGCCTTAAGATCCCCTTCTCCGGAATGCTGTATTCTTTAAAGTTTCCTAGGACCAATGCCACCCTAAGGTATAAGGGAAGTAGAATAATTCTCTTATTATTTTTGTTGTCTTTTGCCCAATGTCAGCCTCTCTCTCATCACCTACATCAGTTTACTTGTACAGGTTCCCAAAGTGGGCAATAGCGCCCCCTAGGGGCAATGCTGGAATGATCTAGCAGGGTCATGGTAGCCTCAGGTACAATTGGGGGGCCATGGAATAAAAATAAGGGGGTGGCGGAAGCATAAGGAAAGAAGAAAAGATAAGAAAATTTTGAAAAAACTATTCGTACATATTCCATCTGTTGTGCAACAGCATTAAAGTCACAGTGATTGTATTATTTTCCAAATAAACACACAAAATCCAAGTTATAACCAATCAGTAGTCAAGTCTGCCAACAGGTCTTAACAAGCCTGTTGGAAGGAGACCTGGCAAGTCCAGTGTACTTGGGCAGGAATATGTGAGTGTAATGACTTGGCTACAATAAGATACCATATAGGTACATGATGTAATATTTAATCATAAAAATTTCAATGCAGGAAAACCACCCGCAAATTTGCAATAAATTATTAAATTTAGGATATGTTATTTTAAATATATATGTATTATATATATATGTATATGTATATATATATATATGTATTTTAAAATGACACAAATTAAAAAAAAAACATTAAAGGGTTAAAGAAAGTAGATTTCCAGGGGGAAGGGTGGCAGTGCTGGGTAATTTCTTTCTTTTTTTCTTTGAAAAGGGGGCAGTAGGTCAAGTAACTTTGGGAATCTTTGGAAAGGGAAGCTCAAAGCTACGTTAGCATGTTGACAAAAGGTTGAAGATATGTCTCTCTTCCGTGGGTATGAACCATGTGAGAGTCACCCTATTATATTAATTAATTCAGGGATTTTATAAAAGAGTGTTGGAGTAGATCTCTAAGGTTCCTTTCAGCTCTAACATTTTGTGATTCTATGATTTCCCTTCCTCAATTTCACCCCCCATCTCCATTCTATATTTAGAGCAGAAAATCTCTCCTTCGAATAACAGGATAATTTAGACATGAAATGGCTTCAAACAGAGGTTAGATGGCTGCTTGTCAGGGAGAAGTCGTAAAGGGGGATTTCTTCTGAGATACGGATTAGAGCAGAGGACCTTTGAGTTTCCGTCCGAACTCTATGATTCTGTGAAAGGCTCCTGACTTTTGACTCCCCATGTCAGATATAACTAATATAATTCAATTCATTTAAATTCAACAAGCGTATTGGATACTGTGAAAGACAGTGGGGATTAAAAAGATAAAAAGGGAACAGTCCCTGCCCTCAAGCAATTTACATTCCAGTGGGAGAATATAAAATATATGCCAATAAATATATACAAAGAATATGTGTGTGTATAATATGTGTGTGTACATATATACACAAGATAATTTCAAAATAAGATCAACTCTACAAAACTAGAATCATTACTTTATTCATGCCTCATATAAAGACAACTATTTTTAAATAGTTTTAGAGACAAATGTATGTAAACCCTATAGAAGACCTTGAATAGTAAAAATCTACACTTACAACTCTATGGTGCATAAAGCAAAGTTCTGCAATAAGGACCATGCTTCAATGTATTCCTAAGAGATATGAGCATCCTTCTTTTGTCCAAATATAGCTGAGTGGAGTTGCAAGGAATTCACAAAACCGATTGGCCTATAGGCCTAGAGCCTACACTATTATTTCTGGCTTCCCATAGAATATAACATAGTATAAAAACTGCGTGACCTGGCCCTGTGCAAAGCAGCCAGTCAGGAGGGTTTTGCTTAGATTGAACACCTCCATGTGGAGATACAGAAATATATCTTTCTGTACATCTTGTATTATCAGCTCCCCCTCTTCCAGAAGTTCCATCTTCACAGGAAGATGGCTATGATTATAAAAGCAGACTCACATTGAGAGATAGGGGTTAACTAAAGGCAGCTAGGTGGTATAATGGCTAAAGCACTAGGTCTGAAGTCAGGAAAACCTGAGTTCAAATCCAGTCTTAGACAGTTATCAGTTGTGTGACCCCGATCAAGTTATTTCACCTCCATTTGTCTTAGTTTTCTCATCTGAAAAATGGAAATAAGAACGTCACCTCCCTCTCAAGGTTGTTGTGAGGATCTAATTAGATAATAATTGTAAAGTTCTTAGCACAATGCCCAACATATAGCAAGTGCTTTATAAATATTATCTACTGTTTTTATTAACTATATGTCAGTCCTCTGAATCTTTTTTTGCTATTTCAAATATTTTAATAAGAGTTCTCTGCGAGGCATTTAAAACACAGGTTTGTGAGGATAAACTCCATTGGACAGAGAGAATACAGAATGCAGATAGCCACAGAGCTGAGGAATTTCTCTGATTTGGGGCAGGATCTGAGAGTCCACTGTTTTCTGGTCAGCCCTGTACTGTTCTGTAATCTCATATTTCTTTTTTTTTCTGGTCAAAAATCTCTCCTTCTTGGCATCTAGGTTTACAGAGCCTCTTCTTGAAGCAAGTGTCAGTAAGATGATTTGGAATTTTTACATCCTGAAGGTTAACCCTAGTAGAGGTAGCAATGACAAATTTCTGATGGGTCCTTCCCAGAGGAACATGGTTGATGGTCAAAGGTTTAGTTACCAGTAGCAACCCACTAGCCAGCTGCTTCAGGAAAACCATATGGTCAAACGTGGTTTTGATACCTAAACCAGAAAGAGCAAAATGAAATTATAGTCACATTTCCTTAATGAACATCAGGGCAAAATTTTAACATAAAATACTAGCCAGGAGATTACAGCAATATATCACAAAATCATACACTATGACCAAGCGGGATTTATACCAGGAATGCAAGGCTGGTTCAATATTAAGAACACTATCAGTAAAATTGACCATATTGATAACAAAAACAACACCATATTGTGATATATTGTAATCTCATTTTTAGTATTTTATTGAAAATGTTTGCCTCAAAATGGATAATTTTGATTACATTAAGTTGAAAAGTTTTTGTACAAACAAAGTCAATGCAACCAAGATTAGGAGGGAAGCAGAAAACTGGGAAAGAAGTTTTACAACTAGTATCTCTGATAAAGGCCTCATTTGAAAAATATTTAGAGAACTGAGTCATTTTTACAAGTATAAGAGTCATTCCCCAATTTATAAATAGTCAAAAGATATTAATAGGCAGTTTTCAGTGGAAGAAATTAAAGCTATCTATAGCCATATGAAAAAAACTGCTCTAAATCACTGTTGATTAGAGAGATGCAAATCAAAACAACTCTGAGGTACCATATCACACCTATCAGATTGGCTAACATGACAAAACAGGAAAATGATAAATGTTGGAGAAGAGGTGGGGAAGTTGGAACTCTAATTCATTGTTGGTGGAGCTGATCCAACCATTCTGGAGAGCAATTTGGAACTACACCCAAAGGGATATAAAAATGTGTATACCTTTTGATCCAGCAATACCACTTCTAGGGCTGTATCCCAAAGAGATCATAAAAATGGGAAAAGGACCCACATGTAC
>JAQQSZ010012474.1:0-12001 GCA_028646595.1 Phalanger gymnotis | reverse complement strand
TCCAATAATTTTTAAATGATCTCTCCGGGATCTATTTTCCAGGGCAGTGGTTTTTACAATGAGATATTTCAGGTTGTCTTCGATTTTTTCATTCATTTGGTTCTGTTTGATAATATCTTGATTTCTCATCAAGTCACAAGCTTCCACTTGCTCCAGTCTAATTTTTAAGGTAATATTTTCTTCAGTGGTCTTTTGGACCTCCTTTTCCATTTGGGTAATTCTGTTTTTCAAGGCATTCTTCTCTTCATTGGCTTTTTGGAGATCTTTTGCCATTTGAGTTAGTCTATTTCTTAAGGTGCTGTTTTCTTCAGTATTTTTTTGGTTCTTCTTTAGCAAGTCATTGACTTGATTTAATAGTTTTCTTGTATCATTCTTATTTCTCTTCCCAATTTTTCTTCTACTTCTCTAACTTGCTTTTCCAAATACTTTTTGAGCTCTTCCATGGCCTGAGACTAGGTCATGTTTTGTTTTTTTTTTTTTTTCTTGGAGGCTTTTGATGTAGACTCCTTGACTTGGTTGACTTCTTGCTGTATGTTTTGGTCTTCTTTGTCATCAAAGAAGGATTGCAGAGTCTGAGACTGAATATGGGGCATTTTTGCTGCCTGGCCATGTTCCCAGCCAACTAACTTGACCCTTGAATTTTTCAGCAGGGTACGACTGCTTGTAGACTAAAGAGTTCTATGTTCCAAGCCTGGGGGGATGTGCCAGCTCTCCCACACCAGCACTCCTCCTTCCCCATGAACCCCCAACCTAGACTGGCCTTAGATCTTCAGCAGGCTCTTCACTCCTGCCCAGATCCACTACTTAATTCTTCCCACCAGGTGTGCCTGGGGCCAGAAGCAAGTGCAGCTATAGCTCTAAAGTTGCCCCACCTCTGCAGCCCCAGGGGCGGTGGCTGAACCACAAACTCCCTCTCCCAGCAGCTTCTCCCACTAACCTACTCCATTGTCCTTGGTGTTTGTGGGTTGAGAAGTCTGGTAACTGCTGCAGCTCACTGATTCAAGGCACTAGGGAACGCTCTGCCTGGTTTCTGGTCTGGTTGGTCCACGCCACCCATGCTAGCTCTGCTCCGCTCAGCTCCACTCTCCTCTGCTCCCAGGTCTGTGCGGGATATACATTACCAAGAGCCCATCCAGGCTCTCCTGGGCTAGAACCGTGCTTTCCTCTGCTAATTTGTGGGTTCTGCAGTTCTAGAATTGGTTCAGAGCCATTTTTTATAGGTTTTTGGAGGGACTCAGCGGGGAGCTCACGCTAGTCCCTGCTTTCCAGCCACCATCTTGGCTCTGCCCATCCAACATCAAGAAATATTAAAACAAATTCAAAAGTGAAAAAAAATAGAAGACAGCATAAAATATTGCATGGGGAAAAGGCAGATCTGAAAAACAGATTAAGTGGAAAAAATATGAATCATTGAACTTCCTGAAGAGCATGACTAAAAACAAACAAACCAGAAAACAACCAAAAAAAAAAATAGAAAGCACATTTTAAGAAATCTTTAAAAAACCTGGCCAAATCTCTTAAAACGAGAAGGCAAAGTAGATATTGAAGTAATCTATCAGCCACTTCCTGAAAGAAACTCCAAAATGAAAATTCCTATGAATGTAATCATTAAAGTCCAGAGATCCAAGTTTGAATTAAAAAACAAAACAAAACAAAACAAAAAAAAACATTGCAACCAGACTGAATAAAAGAATTCATGTATTGAGTAGCTGCAATCAAGATCATGCAAGATTTAGCATCACCACTATTAAGAACTGGAGAACTTGGGACATGATATGAGAAAGGCAAACAGTCTAGGATTATAACCAAGGAGGACTTATTGAGCAAAACTGAGTATTATACTATGGGTTTAAAAAAAGATATTTAATGAATCAGAAGACTTCTAAAATTCCTGATAAAAAGAATAGAGATGAGTAGAAAAGTTGACATAGGAGCAAAGAGGTCCAAAACAGAACAAGGTGAACATGAAAAAACAATCAAACAATAATAATGGACTAAACAAATTATTCCTATTTTCTTTGGAGAGAGGACACATGATCTTTTCAGAACTCTATTATCATCAGAAGTCATAGAGGGAGTCTAATTAAACAGAGGGCTTTAGAGTGATTCCGTTTTGTTCATTAAAAAAAAAGGAATAGTAAGGAAGGCAAGAGGAATACACTCGGGGGTGGGGAGAGAAATTGCAGGGCATAAGGTAAAATATATAAAAGATGAAATCTATACCCTGAAATTGCTACCATCTTCCACTTGATAATCCTTCAAGCAAACTTTATGTAATCCCTCATTGGAAAGTAGGCTTCTAAGAACAGCTTTTTTCCCCCACTAATTGAAATGGGATGCACAAGGAGGCTGGAGGAGCTTCTGCCTTCCATCATCGTTTAGTAACTCTTTTTATCTTGTACAAAGACATTTCCCATTAGCACCCTCACCAATAATGGACCATGCTTATATCATATAATCTCAAGAATCCAATTCATCTGAAGTTACTTTCTCTTTGCATGTTATAAACTGCCAATATACTTTTAAAAGTATAGTTCCTAGAAGTGGACACAGTTCTCTGGCCAAGACAATAAATGGGATTATTATCTCATTTATTCTAGATAACATGTTCTTATTGCTAGAACCTGAGTTAGCATATTTTTTTCCATGATTGATGCATGATAATTCAAATTTATGGTGAAATTATAATCCACTAGAATCCCTATATTTCCTCATTATTTGTTTTCTTGCAATATCTACTCAATCTTATGTTGAGTTCAATTTTTTTTTTAGTCAGAGTTAATTTTATACCAATCAAATTCTGTCTTATTCACTAGTTTTTAATTGCAGCCTGTAAACAAACTATTTGGATCCCTATTTAGGCAGGCAATATATTTACTATCCCTCCTACCTTACTCTAATGAAAAAATATGAATATCTCATCTATGCCATTATCTAAGAAATTAATTTTGAACAGAATAGATTCGATGACAGTACTTTTTGACCCTCCATGATAAATTGATACAAGATTCTGTACATACCAGATATTTTTGCTTAATTTTTGGAATTTTGTTATTAATACAAAGGAATATTAATTGAAAAGAAGATTAGTAGGTGCATTTCCATGAAATGTGGGCATGTATGTGTGTGTGTGTGTGTGTGCGTGTGTGTGTGTGTGTGTGTGTACTCTTTTGGTCCATTCAATCAACCAGTTCCAAACCCACCTATTACTGTTGTTTTACTTAGTAGCTTCATATTGCCTTAAATGACATTGTCAGATTCTTCATTAAATGCTTTATTTAAATTCAGGCATTTTATGCTGATAGAATTTCACTGATAGACATATAGTAACCATTAGGAAAAAAAAAAGTAGCAAAATTTAGTCTTGAATGATTTGTTTTTGACAAATGCATGCTCCCTTGAAGGCAGTATTTTCTTTCCTTTTCTCAATATTTATATTTCTTTTCAATTAATCTGATTTAGAATTTTATCAGGAATCAATGTTAACCTTACCAGCCTGTAACTAATTATATAAAATCTTCCTTTAAAAAAAGGATAAAATTTGTCCATCTCTAGTCACTTGGTTTCCTTCTTATTTTCTACAATTCCTCAAAGAATTGTCTTCCTGGTCAAATTTACAAGTCTTTGTTTTTGTCTTTTTTTTCTCTCAGTACCTTAGAGTGTCATTTAATTGGGACTCAATGACACTCTCTTCCCAGTTCCTCAAATATGAAGATCATTTCCCTTTACCTAAAAGAAAAGCAAAATAGTGGCTGAGAACTCCCAACCAGCTACTTCTCCTACTTTATAAAACATAAAATTACAATCAAAGCCAGTCCAGAATTAGTTTCAGCTCAAATATTGTTGGATAAATTGTATGGATGTCTCTTGTGCTTATTTTTCATTTTTTTTGGCTGGAAATGACCCCCTCACTCTTTTGAAATTAAATTCTATTGTAAAAAACAATAATAACAACAAATCTAGCAAAAAAAATGTGTCTTATGATGACATAGGACATATGGCATCCAACAGTGTACAAAATATGTTGTTCTGGTAGTCCGATGTTTCTCCAACATTAGAAATGCTTGATTAATCATCTGTTCCTTGAGACTGTGAGGTCTCTCAGTTATGGAGGGTTTGGTTTCTTTTTATTTATCTTTTCATTTATGTTATTGTAGGCATTGTGGGCAGCAGTTTAAGGAAATCTATAGGGTCAGGAAATGTTTAGTTGACATTTTTCCTGTAAGGAGGAGCAAGTCACTTAACCTCTTAATGCCTCAGGAAACTCCAAGACTCCAAGTTACAGAGAAGTACTAATCTGCATCAGCAAAAGTACACCCTCCACAGAGAATTCCCTATATCAGAAGTGATCTTAAGATATTAGGACCAAAAGAGAAAAAAATCAGATCTGGAAGTGACCTTAAAGATCATTGAGTCAAACAATTTCATTTTAGGATAATGAAAACTATATGCAAAGAGATTGTATGACTTCTCCATGGTCACATAGTGAGTGTTTGTGATCAGATTAAAATCCAGATCTTCCTGCCACCAAGTAAATTGATCCTCATATTCAGCCTAGAGCTACAAAATGAAGCCTGCTGGGTTAAGTTCCACTTCTGTATTGTGGAAGAGAGGGTCACTGCTTCACTGACCTATCCAACATTGGCATGAAGTTGGTGCCAAAGCAGTGCTTAAAAACACTCTACTGGTTTTCTTTCTCATGAAAGCTAAAAAATTTCTTTATTTGCACTATTAATATTCCCAGTAATTTTTTATTTTATTTTATAGTTCACACATGTGAAAAAATTCAACCTATTATGTTTGAATTAACACAAATTCCCAATATTATACATGTGAATAAATGAGGCTTTTCTGAAGTTAGAATTCATTTATCTAATAAGAAAGTGATTCCTTAATAAAACTTTTTTTTTTTGCTTAAGTCTCTACATCATTTGGTTTACAAATACTATAAATCTGCTTATAGGAGAAAAAAATTGTCATAGAATATAATTTGATATTTCTTCACATCCACCCATAAAGTAGAGATGGTCACAATTTAAATTACATTTTTAATTTCAATGTATAGCTGCAAATATTTCTAGATAACTGCCTATAAAGACAAACACATCATCTTCTAATTAATTCTCAATCATTTTCCCCAGCAAAATGCTAATCTTTTGTTAACTTCACTATTGCATATTGATATACTTAAAACAGTTAATAGTGGGTCCTGAGAGTACATTGACTGTTCAGGTAGTAGTGACTAGGGTTTTGAGGACCAATTTGAAGGGTAGATGTGAATGTCTAGTGTTTCTGAATCCTATAGGATGAATTGTACTTGATAACGTAGTATGAGGAGTCATGTATACTTCATAGAGTAGAAGGCCAGGAATGTCCCCACTTACTGAACTATACAACAAAACTAAACAATACATTTAAAAAAAATTACAAAACCAATCAATAAGAGCTTTGGCTTTTAGTGGCCAAAAGATTGAAAAGATAGGCTGTTTGGACAATACTGGATCATTAAGTTTGGGGGACAATACTAAAAAGAGATAAATTTAGAAGCCCAAACCCTATTATTTTCATCATGCACAGCGTAACTAAGATTGAAAATATTTATAAAGGGTTTGACAAGCAATTGTTATTACACAATTTCAATTATATAATTGACATTTTGCAATGATTTAGGCCAGACTGTTGCTTATGTTTTAGAATTGCAATGTAGTAAAATACTCATAGTCTAGCTAATACTTAACAGAGATTAACTTAACCAGAGCAGTAAAAGGACATTCAACTGAGAGATAGCATTAATTCAGTTAGTCTATCTTCTTGGTCTCTATCTTCAACATTCTGGGCTACTAGTCACCAGGTAGAAGGAGAAGCTTCTTCTTGCACTGACTTTTTTTTCACTCAGCCTATCAGGAATCTAGTCAATAGACTGAGTCTTAGATTTCAGAGCAGAGGCAGGATCTTACCCAAACTCTCCCAATTAGCTTTAAACAACTTTAAAATAATGCCTAAAATGTATTCTGGAGCAGTAGAACCAACAAAAGGTTGGAGTGGAACAATTTTCCAGCCTAAGATAATTTAGGAGGTTGGCAAGAATTGTCTGTCACAACAGGGTATTTGTCAGGCCCAGAGAACAGTTCCATGGCATAAAGAAGTACTAGTGCTTATGGCTAAAGCAGAGCAAGGACCCAAGCAACAGTTCTGGAGCCAAAAGGAGCAGTAGCACTTGTAAGCACAGGGATGCAGGGGCCCTGTTCACAGTTGCAATGGCAGAGAAGAACGCTTGCGGTTACTGACAAGGGAGGAGGGACCCTGGTCTCAAGTCCAAGGCAAAAAGGAGCACTAGCATTTGCAACTGCAAGAGAGCAGGGAATCTGTTCAAAGTTTCATGGCCAAGAGAAACACTAGGGCTTGTGTCTATGGCAGGGGAAAAAGTCACTTCCTCGGTAAAGGTCAGAGTACAGTCCAGGAGAGCAGGGCCCACACTGTTCCTTACATCATACTACCTTAAAAGCATTGAAAACTAAAAATCCTAGAATTAGCCCTGAACAAAGCAACCCATCAAACCTGAAGCCTGGGGTGATATCCCCTGGAAGCAGATCCAAACTTTAACTTAAAGTTAAAACTCAAGAAATAGGCTGCACAATAGACAAACAACAAAAAAGTATGTGAACATAAAAATGTACCTGACAGGGTCAAAAACTCAGAAGACAATGTTGCCAAAACAGCTTTAGGAAAAGCCTCAAAGGAAAAGAAAAGTGAATTGGACACAAACCCAACAAGAATTCTTAGAAAACCTCAAAAAGATTAAAAAAAACAAATAAGAGAGGTAGAGGAAAAAATGGAAATAAAAGAAATGAGAGTGATACAAAAAATTATGAAAAGAAGGCAGTAATTTTGTAAAAGAAGTAAATAACAAATAGAAAAAAATAAAACCTTAAAAAAGTAGAATTGGTCAAATGGTAAAAGAGACACAACAAACCCCCAAAGGAAAAAAAAAAACACTTTTCAAAGGAGAATTGACCAAGTGGAAAAAGAGGTACAAAAGCTCACTGAAGAAAATAATTCCATAAAAATTAGAATTAAGCAATTGGAAGTTAATGCTTCTATGAAATATCAAGATAAAATAAAAAATGGAAGAAAATGTGAAATATCTCATTAAAAAACTGACCAAGAAAAATCACAGAGAGATAATTTAATTATTGGGCTACTTGAAAGCTTTGATCAATGAGAAAGTCTAGACATCTTTTTTTCAGGAGATTATCAAGGAAAACTACCCTGATAACTTAGAAGCAAAAGGTAAAATAGAAATAGAAAGAATCTATCGCTCACTCTCTTAAAGAGATCCCTCAAACTCCCAGGAACATTAATGCCAAATTCCAGGTCTCTTTGGTCAAGGAGAAAATATTGTAAGCAGCCAGAAAGAAACAATTCAAATATTTATAGATCACAAATTCTAAGGAAAACAATACCACAGAAACTAAGCAGAAGCCAAAATCTTACAGAGTATACCAGGATGAAGGCAAAATGGGTACATGAGTTAAAAATAAAGAGTGAAATTATAAGCAAATTATGAGACCATGGAAGTTTGCCTGGCCAAACAAGAGACAGAGAACATTATGAAATGCAAAATGGATGATTTTGATTGCATTAAAGTAAAAGGTTTTTGCACAAATAAAGCCAATGCACCCACAGTTAGAAGGGAAGTAGTAGTCTGGAAAAAAAAATTTACAGGTAGGTTTTTTGATAAACGCCTCATGTCTAAAATATAGAAAGAAATTAAAGGAATTAAATTGGCAGTGGGAAATAAAAGCATCACTTTTTTGCAGATGATATGATGGTATATTTTGAGAATCCTAGAGAATTAACTCAAAAACTAGTTGTAATAATGAATAACTTTACTAAAGTTACAGTATATAAAATAAATCCACATAAATCATTAGCGTTTCTATATGACCAACAAAGTCCAGCAGGAAGTGATAAAAAGATAAATTCAATTTAAAATAAGTACAGATGGTATAAAATACTCGGAAGTCTACCTGACAGAAAAAAATACACCAGGGACTACATGAATGCAATTACAAAACACTTTTTTTCATACAAATAAAGTAAGATCTAAACAATTAGAGAACTGTTACTTTCTCATGGGTACTCAGTGCCAACGTAATAAAAAATGACAATACTGCCTAAGTTAATTTACTTATTCAATTCCATATCAAGCTTTCAAATAATTATTTTATAGAGTTAAAAATGGTAACAAAATTCAACTGGAAGAACAAATCTATCAAGAGAATCATTGAAAAGGAAAAAAAAATGTGAAGGAAAGTGGCCTAGTAGTACCAGATCTCAAACTTAAAAATCACAAAAAACAGTCTGCTTCTGCCTAAGGAATAGATTGGTGTTTCAGTGGAATAGATTAGGTACAAAGTACCTAATTTTACATAGCATAAATGACCATATTAATCTAGTGTTTGATAAATGTGAAGATCCAAGCTTTTGGGACAAGAACTTACTATTTGACCAAAATTTTGGGGAAAATTGGAAGGCAATTTCACAGAAAATAAGTATAGACCAGCATCTCATACCATATACTGAGATAAGGTCAAAATAAGTACATGGTTTAGACATAGAGGGTGATAGCTTAAGAAATAACATTTTAAAATTTTGAAACTTGCGACTGGTATGTAAGCATCATAACTGTTAGACAATAATTGAAGGTACACTTTATATGAAGACTCAAGAGTAGGCTGTGAATCAGATATGTTCATGTGACCAGCAAAAAGTGTTTCATTTTCTCTAATGTAATGTCTGAACTAGGAAATAAATGCCTCTCTTCCATGCAGTACCCATGGCAGTGTGAAAGAAAATGGGACAACAGATTTTAGATGTAGCTCCTAGATTGCAAACATTATTTTAACTTATTTCAGATTTCAAGTGGAGGATGATATGGATTAGTGTAAGGGAACCAGTTAGATAGACACTTCTCCAGTTCAATTCAACAACTATTCTATAAGAAACTTACAGAGGTACCTAGGGAATACAGTGTTTAAGTGACTTGATACAATTTGTATATTTGAATATGACATTAGTATATCTGAGACAAGACTTAAACCCAGGTATAAATGAAAAGGCAAATTTTCAATCCTCTACCTATAAATAAGTCTCTTTGTATGTGATCTCAGTCTTTAAACAATGATTTAACATACTAACAGAGGAAGTAAATAATTTCCATATTCATAAACTTAATATAATATTTAATATTAATGAAACTAGAAGACATAAAAGATTTGCAACTAAGTCGACAGACAGTTCATGAGTTCCAAGAGGTAGAAAAGGGTGTTGGAGAAATTGTTTTTGCCCTTCATCTGAAAGCAACAAGAAATTTTGCACATAAAGCCTGTTCACTTCACTTTTCCAGGATTTATGATCAGTAGCATATCACAAAGAAGATAATCTCAGTTTATTTTCTAAGAACCATCTCAGATAACATTACAGAATAGAAGAATTTAATAAAATTCTTAAAGCTGTACATATATATATATGTATGTATATCCATGTGCATACACACATGTCTACAATATAATATAACATAAATGTGTATTGCACAGATATATACATGCATGTTATGTGTGTGTACATATCTACAAATAAAGATGGTGAAAAATTATATGTGAAAATATGAGTTGAACTTTTAAAAAAAAGAAGCCAAAAGCTTATAGAAAGCTCAGAAATCTCATGCTTACTATTCATGGATTTTTTGAGGGAGTTAGAAATTATTGGGTGTAATGAATAATGAACATCATCATAACAGTGAAAAATCATTGGAACTAACAGGAATCAAGCGTATACCAATATGGCAATCATTTCAAAACCAGTTGTCTGGATACATTGACGTCCTTTATTCGTTAGAACAATGGCTGAAAGTTAAATAAAAAATAAATAAAAGCATAATAATGAGAAGATTCCAACCTGAATATTTTAGATAAAGAGCCAATTTTGAAAACTGGAAAATGAACAATTTACAGATGTTGACCTTTAGTAGCAATGTTTCCTAAAAGATTTGAAACAGCACAATAGTTACTACAGTGAAGAAATTGAAAGGACCCAGAAACCACCTAAGAAGAGAATGTTTAATTTCTTTGGCAAAGGAAGAGTCACAGAAGCTAAAGAAAATACTGGATCAGAATACAAATTAATACTCAGAACTTTACAAAGCAACATAGTTAACTTAAAGAGAAGAAAATATGAAAAGAATTTTTTAGGAGATGTAGTTATACCAGATTTTCCAGAGAACATTTTTTAGATGAAAACCAAAGACCTGAAAACTTGAAATGGAATGCATCTCCAGATTATAAAGCCTTAGATTTAAGACTGATAGGAGGCTTTTTAGGAAATCTAGGCCAACTGTTTTATTTTATAGGTGAGGAACCACATATAAAGCTGTGGAGTAATTTGCTTGAGGTGAAACAGATTATGGATATAAGAATTTGGATTCAAATCCAGATCCTTATTCTAAATGTAATACTTCCCACTATACATGGTAGCCTCACACTTATTCACAGTGATCTCTTTCCATTCACAACTATAGTAGGAACATAACCATTTGCATTTTTCCCTCGTGAGAAACTGAAAAGTTACTGAACAGTTCACACTCTATGGCCATGTGGTATCATTTCTTGTATATACCACAAAGAGGTCAAATACAGATGGAAGACATATACATACATGTGTACATACATACATATATGTGCATATATGTATCTATCTATATCTATATCTATAACTATAGAAGAGCAGCACATTTTGCGATAACAAAAACTGGAAACAGTGTCGGTGAACACTGATTGAAAAATACCTAAACTCATTTTAGAATTTGAAGGTAATGGAGTACACTTGGTAAAGTGGATAAAAACCAGGAGCCAGGGAGAACTAGAAGGAGATTTTGAGTCTGACACATCCTGTTTCTGGGACTTTGCCTAAGTGATGTAATTTCTCATTGTTTTAGGAACCTCTCTAAGATGATAAATTGCAGAGAAAGCACACTACTGGATTAGTGGAGGGACTTTTCTCATTCTGCAATTTCCCATGAAAATGAAATTATTGGTCCACTCTCTATCTCTATCCACGTTCTTATTGTCCCAGTGCAGTGGTAATCGGGGTGGGGCTTTTTGCTTTTCTCTTAAGTGCCTTTAAAGATTCTGGCCTTTATTTGAATGGGGCAGGCAAAGTAGGATCTACTCTTGGAATGTTTCTCAGCACTAAGGTTATTTTTTGCTGCTTTCAGAAGAAGGGAAAAAAACAATTTCTCTAACACCATTTTCTACATCTTGGAAGTCATGAACTGTCTGTCCACTTAGTTGCAAATCTTTTATGTCTTCCAGTTTCACTAATATTAAATATTATATTAAGTTTATGAATATGGAAATGGTATTCTCTCTTCAGGTCAAATCTGATGAGGGCAAGATTCACTCATTCCCCCTCACATACCTTCTCTTCTCTTCCTACAGAACTACTTTTTCTTGCTACTTTTATGTGAGATAATGTACCCCATTCTATCTCTCTCCATCTCCCTCTCTCAATATATTCCTCTATCCTCCCTTATTCATCTTCAACTCACCCTATGCCCTCTCTCCCTCTCTCTCTCTGTCTCTCTCTTTGTCTCTCTCTCTCTTCATATATATATACACATATATGTATATGTATACATATATGTATATATGTATGTGTATATATACACACATGTATATACACACACATGTATACACATACAGCCATATATATATACACAAACACACATATACATACATGCATATTCCCTTCAGCTACCCTAATACTGAGGTCTCATGAATCATACACATCATCTTTCCATGTAGGAATGTAAACAAAACAGTTCAACTTTAGTAAGTCCCTTGCAATTTCTTTTTCTTGATTACCTTTTCATGCTTCTCTTGATTCTTGTGTTTGAAAGTCAAATTTTCTATTCACCTCTGGTCTTTTCACTGAGAAAGCT
>JAQQSZ010012473.1:0-12001 GCA_028646595.1 Phalanger gymnotis | reverse complement strand
CCTCAGCTGGGGGCTGGGAGCTGGGAGCTCCGTGCGGGACAGACCTTACCCAGAGACCATCCAGGCTGTCCTGGGCTGGAGCCCTGCTTCCCTCTGCCACTTTGTGGGTTCTGCAGCTCTAGAATTGGTTCAGAGCCTTTTTTTTTTATAGGTTTTTGGAGGGATTTGATGGGGAGCTCACGCCAGTCACTGCTTCCCGGCTGCCATCTTGGCTCCGCCCCCCCAAAACAAACACTTTCGAAAAGGGACAGGGTCAAGGGAGAAAATTCAATAAAGGGGGATAGGTTAGGAAGAAGCAAAACATAGTTAGTCTTTCACAACATGAGTATTGTGGAAGGGTTATGCATAGTGATACGCATGTGGCCCATGTTGAATTGCTGGACTTCTTCAGGAGGGTGGGTGGGAAGGGAAGAGGTGAGAGAATTTGGAACTCAAAGTTTTAAAAAAATAGATGTTCAAAAGTAAAAAAGTTTTTTTCTTTTTTTTTTTTCATGCAACTAGAAAATAAGATGCACAGGCAATGGGGCATAGATATTTATCTTGCCCTACAAAAAGGAAGGGAAAGGGGGATGGGAGGGGAATGGGGGATGGAGGGGAGGGCAGACTGGGGAACAGGGCAACCAGAGTGTCCACCATCTTGGATTGGGGGGGGTGTGGGGGAGAGGAAATGGGGAGAAAATTTGTAATTCAAACACCTGTGAAAACCAATGCTAAAAACCAAACATATTAAAAATAAATTTTAAAAAAATCAACAAAATGGAAAAACAAAAAACTTAAAAAAAGAAAACTCCAAACGAGTCACCCAGAATCAGATAAGACTAAAAGATGACTGAACAACAATAATAATATGCATTAATAGAGTGCTTTAATGTTTGCAAAGTAGTTAAAATTTTTTTTCTCTCATTTGATCCCTAAAACACATTTGGATTATTGTGCCTATTTTACAGATGAGGAAACTGAGGTAGATAGGGAGTGGCTTGTGCAGGGTCGCACAGTAAATGTATCAGGGTGAATTTGAACTCAAGTCTTCCTGACTCCAAGTCCAGCACCATATCCATTGAGCCATTTCTCTACCCAACTTCTTCCAGGAGTGTTACACCGTCCCTGTTGGGACAGTTGTCCCTGTATGGCCTTGCCTGGCCCTGAGCCACCAACCCTAGGATCCTGTCCTAGAGTTAACCTTTCCCAGAACCATCGCTATACTTTACATCTGCTGCCATCTCTGCTTTTCCTCCTGGGAGTTTGGGAGAAGGGGTGGACAGCAGGGCAATGAGAAGTAGGCCATTGAACATATGCAATCCTGGGCCAGACTCTCTTGGAGAATGATGAGCCTCCTCTAAGCCAGCCAGTCAACAGAGTATTCACTAAGCACTTGCTATATGCCAGGTGCTAGGGCTGGAAACTGCTTAACGTGTAGTAGGGACTTGATAGGTGTTTATTGACTGACTGAAGACAATCTTTCCCTTCAGGAGCTTGCACCTTAATGGAGAGATAGCATGCCAAACAACTCTGTACAAACATTCTATACAGAATAAATTGGAGATAGGCAATGGAAGGAAGGCACTAGAATTAAGAGGCTTTTGGAAAGGCTTCTTATGGAAAGTGGGATGTTGCTGTTGTTTGTCCTTCATTCTCAAAGAGGACCATGACATTGGGAAGGTGATGCTATGACTTGTAAGTGAAATGGATTTAAGTGAGGGAGGGCTGTGTAAGGTCACCAGCCTCAATTTCTCCTCTGGAGCCACCTGGGTCCATTGGCCAGATATAGATCAGGATGATTGGGGATGGCCCAGGATGCAGTGGGGAATCTTGTCCTTTTCAAGCTAAGGTCTAGTTGGGACTTGAAGGAAGCCAGGAGAGTCAGAAGGTAGAAATCATAGGGATGAGCATTGCATACATGAGGGACAGCCAGTGAAAATGCCCAGAGCTGAGGTATCAATTGTCTTGTGGGAGGATCAGCAAGGAAGCCAATGTCATCAGATTAAAGGATAGGGGCAATGTATAAAGTGTAAGAAGAATAGGAAAGTTGGGGCCTAGATTATGAAGGGCTTTGAATGCCAGAGGATTTTATATTTGATCCTGGAGGTAATAGGGAGCCATTGGAGTTTATTGAATTGGGAGAGAGTTGGGGGTGTAACATGGTCAGATCTGTGCTTCAGGGAGATTAATTTGCCAGCTGAATAGGGAATGTTTTGCCTTATTATCTGCTGCCACCTAGCTCAATCCTTGGCACCCAGTAGGTGTTTAGTGTTGAATTGAATGGAATGGAATTCCTCTGTAGAAGGCCCACCCAACATACCAGAAGCCTTCTTCTGATTCTTTAAATATTTTCAGAACAGCAGTGAAGCTCTCAGACTGCCCTTTTATTATCTCTCTCTCTAGACCTGACCAGCTTACCTTTCTCTCCCCCAAATTATGCACATTCTTTCACATCCTGTAACTCTTTTGGGAGCTCCATTAGTATGAATGTCCTCTTGGTGGCCTGACTTGACTCTATTTCTTGTCAGTCTATTATAGGGGATGTCTGTCAAATGAAGTTGTGATCTCCAATTAAGATGAACCAGGCCCTGGTGATACCCTGAGCATCTAAGTGGATATATTCCCATGTTTATAGTTGGGAGGGCTTGTTCTAATTTAAATGAATGTAGTGACCCAAGTTTGAACTCAAGCTTGAGCAGTTCATTTAAACTATTAAAATAGAAAAATGTCCACGGTATTTGCCATGAGTTGCCAGTAGTCAATCCACAAAATACCACAGCTTAATTCATTAGAATGCTCAGAGCAAGACCTATTGGGGTGAATTAATTTCTTTTATTTACACTAATTTTTAAAAATCATAATTTAGAGCTGGAAGGGACCTAAGAGTTCCACTATTCCAAACTCTTCATTTTACAGGCTGGAACCCTGAGAACTAAAGAGCTTAAGTGAGGTACCCCAAGTCACACTGCCAGTAAATGACAGTGCTAAGATTCAAACTGAGGTCTCTGACTCCAAATGCAGATTTCTTCCCACTTCACTGTCCCATTTCCCTACATCTTTGCATAATCAATTTGTCCATTTTTATTCTTTAGTAAGTAAACCATATTGACAATGATAGTATTTTTTTGTTGTTGATGGAGAAATTTTTCTGCACTTTGAGTTTGTCATTCGGAGCACTGATGGCCACCTCCTTCACAACCTCATAGACAAATGGGCCTGGCCAAGGTCCCACAGGAAATTAGCATCAGAACTGGGCTTTGAATCCAGGTCTTGTGATTCCAGAGACACTGCTCTGTTATCCTGTGTTGCCAGGCAGGATCCTCCAAGATCTTAATGATTCTATTCATAAACATTCATCAAGTGGATCCTCTCAGGGGATACAAAGACAAACATCCCAAACAGTGTCTGACCTCGAGGAATCAATTAATAAGCAATTATTAAGTGCCTACTATGTCCCAGGCACTGTGCTAAGCACTGGGCATACAAAAAGAGGCAAAAGGCAGTCCCTGCCCTCAAGGAGCTAACAATCTAACGAGGCTGACAACAAACAATCAAGAAACATTCATGAAGTTCCTACTATGTGCCAGGCACTGTGTGAAGTACCGAGGATGTAGGAAGAGACAGAAGACAGTCTGTCCTCAAGGAGCTTATAATCTAATATGGGAGACAATGAGCAAACAAATATATACAAACAAGCTAAATATAGGGACAAATGGGAAATGATTAAGAGAGGGAAGGTGTTGGAATTAAGAGGGGCTGGGGGAAGGCTTCCTGTAGAAGGTGAGATTTTAGTTGGGACTTAAAGGAAGCCAGAGAAGCTAATAAGTAGAGTTGAGGAGGGAGACCATTCCAGGCATGGAATACAGTCAGGGAAAATGCCTGGAGATGGAGGGTCTTGTAGGTGGAACAGCCAGGAGGCCAGTGTCGCTGGTTGGAAGAGCATGTAGAAGGGAGTACAGTATAAGATGACCGGAAAGGTAGGAGGGGGATCAGTTAAAAAACAGGGGATTTTTTTATTTGACCCTGGAGATGATAGAGAGCTACTGGGGTTTACTGAGTAGGGAATGTGGTATGGTTAGATATGCGATTTAGGACTGAAGCAGACAGATTGCCCCCAGCAGCTACTGCAATAGTCCAGGTGTAAGATGATGAGAATCAGCACCAGGGGCAGCATCAGAGGAGAGAAGGGTGCATATTTGGAGAGATGTGGCAGAGGTGAAATTGATGCAACAGCCTGGATATGGGGTGGGGGCAGTGAGAGAGAGTGAGGAGCTGAGGATGGAGTAACCATAGCATTTAGAGCTTCAAGTGCCCCCAGCATCAGTGATTCTATGATTCTTTAACACATTTATTTTGCAGGTATAAGAGCTGAGGGCCAGAGAAGTGAATTGTGTTGCCCAAGGTCACATAGCTAGCTAGTGTCAGAGCTGAGACTGGCCCCTGGAGTGTGCTTGGCCCTAGTCACTTATTTTTCTCTTCTCTATGTACACATGGCTATCAATTTGGAGTCAGTTCCCCATCTGTTGTGGCATACACCTGGCTATAAGCAGCAGGTAATGCATATGACATCACCCTGAGAAAGACCAATCGATTCCAGGTTTTTGGAGCGATAGCACATTTCCTGGGGTTGTGTATATTTTAAAATGAGCCTGAGTGAATTTGGTTGTCTTCATGACACAGATGTAGGCTGTGTGGATCTGGGAATTCACAGAGGCATGAATAACATTCCATCCTGTCATTCTTGGTCCATTTTAGGAAACGTACACATTCACTTGAATCCCCTGTCCAGCTGCTGATAGAAGGGAGGCTGCCAGACCACACAGAGTGGCAGGCAGCAGAATGAGGTAGGTGTGGGAGGAGCTGACGTCAGGCAAGGGATGATGATAACCTTTTGGTGCTGTTATAATAAATAGGACACTTCAAAGATGTGTTTTGTGTTCAAGATTGATCTCAACCGCTCAGATTCCAAAGTGAAAGTTTACTGAGTGGAGGCAAGATGGGGGTCAATTGCACAGGGTGTGTGAGTCCCTCAGGCTTTGCTTATATTTCCAGTTTGGAGGAATCTTGAGGGGAAAAAAAGTCCTCTTTTTCATTTGCTGTTGGACTGCTTGGGCCTGAGGAATGTGTTCAAGCAAGGTCCCTGGATGCTGGCTTAGTCAGCTCCATCCTTTTGGTTTCTGTGGTCTCACATTTACCAAAGGGTTCATCTGGGCTCCTTGTAAAAGGTGCAGCTGAGCTTACCTGAGTCTGTTAAACAAAGACTAAAGCTATTCAGAGAGGGCCCTACTAACATGTTCCTAAAATCCACAGATGCATCTAGATAGGGCTGGGGAAGGTTTGGTTCTTCTTGTAAGCCCTTCAAAGTTGAGATTATAGACCAACAGTTAGGATTAAAAAAAATTTACAAAACCTACTATTATTTTTGACTGGACCATCAAAAAAAAAAAAAGGAGGAAACTGCTTTTACCTATGCTGATTGTACCTTCACTGCACTTTATAGTCTTTGTAGAATTGCCTGGGGGCAAGGAGATGATAAGTGACTTCCCCAGGGTCACATAGCCAGAATGTTTCAAAGGCATGATTTGAACAGATGTCTGCTGGGCTGAAGACCAACTCTCTTTACGTTTCTATGTGTTGTTTCACTGCCTGCATTTAATTCAGTATCAATTTGTCAGACATAAATTGGGAAAAACACTTCGGATTTAAAGGATGGGATCCCCTTTGTCCAGTCCTCCATTACATATGTGGGTAGCTCTCTGTTTCTCATTCTATCTATCTATCTACCTCTCTCTCTCTCTCTCTCTCTCTGCCTGTCTCTGTCTGTCTGTCTATCTATCTATCTATCTCACTGTGTCTCTCTCTATAGGTGCAGACCTGTGATTTCATTCCTGCAGAGAATTTGTGGCAAGAAAACTTCCTCTGCCTTTATATATTAGTCGAAGTACTGTAAACATAAGAGTTTTAGTGAGTTGCCTGGGAGCACTGAGAGTTTAAGCCACTCACACAAGGTCACACAGCACAGCCTAAATGACCATTTGAAAGCTGAGCAATGCTCTGAGCTGTAGCTGTCCTGGAGCTTGAGGGTATGAGATCTTGGAAGAGCAAGAAGAGGAGGCAGAAGCCTCAAAGTCCTGGGGCCATAGGTCCCTCTGATTCTGGATTCTGCCTGCTGTGTTAAAATCTTCTGTAGCAAATAAAGCAATTCACAATCTACATTTCCAAATTTGTTGCATATCACTCTGTGTTCAAGACAAACTGGCCTTCATGCTGTTCCCCTTGGTTATCATCCTATTTCTTGCCTCCATGCCTTTGTAAACCCTGTGCCCCATGCCTGGAATTCTTTCCTCACTTCCACATCATATTATCCTTCACATCTTTTGAAGTGGAGTTCAAGGACATCCTCCTGTTTGTGTCCTGTCCTGATATTTCCACATGCCGGAGTCCTCTTCTGCAAGAAATTCTTTTGCATTCTCTTTGTATATATTTGGTATTTACGTATTTGTTCCTATGGCTTATTTCCAACAGAAGATAAGCTCTTTGACATCAGGGACTATTTTAATTTTACGTTGTATCTCTAGCACCTGGCATAGAATAAACTCTGAATAAATACTTATGTAGTGGATTGGAGGACATTCCAGGAGCACGAATGGGAATGGCCTACTGGAACCATTCCATGGAACATTCACAGATCTGTTAGTAAGCCCTGCCTGATCACTTCTAGTGACAGTCAGTCAGTCAATAAACATTTATTGAGCACCTACTATGTGCCAGGAAATGTGCTAAGTGCTGGGGCTACAAAGCGAGGCAAAAGAAACAGTCTCTGCCCCCAAGGAGCTCACAATCTAATGAGGGAAGGCAAAATGGAAACAATGATCTATAAACACATTATATACAGGATAAAATGGCAATAATCAAAGAAGGAAGGCACTAGAATTAAGGAGTATCAGGAAGGATTTTGTATATGAGGTAAGATTTTAGTTGGGACTTGAAAGAAGCCAAAGAAACCAAGAGGCAGAGATGAGGAGAGTATTCCAGGCATGGAGGACAGCCAGTGAAAATGTGCAGAGCTGAGAGAGGGGGTGTCTTGTTTGAAGACCAGCAAAGAGGCCAGTGTCACTGAATCATAGATGTATATGTGGCAGAGTAAAGGGGCTGTTGTTGTTCAGTCAATTCAGTCATGTTCAACTTTCTGTGACCCCATTTGGGGCTTTTTTGGCAAAAATTCTAGAGCAGTTTGCCATTTCTTTCTCTAGCTAATTTGACAGATGAAGAAACTGAGGCAAACAGGCTTAAGTGACTTGCCCAGGATTACACAGCTAGTCAGTGTCTGAGGCTGAATTTGAACTCAGATCTTCCTGAATCTAGACCAGGTACTCTATCCATTGCACCACCTAGCTGCCTTAGGGGGTTAGGAGGTGGTACAAGATATAAGAACACTGGAAATATAAAGTGGAAAGGCTCATGTTATGAAGGATTCTGGTGTCTTGCTGAAGGGCATGTATATGTAGAGACTTCTGGATTTGTTCCTTAGTCCTTGGTGGGATGTGTTGACATCAGAGGATTGGCCAGTAAATAGGAGGACCTACTTACTCAGCAGATTTTTAGAAGAGTGAATTTTCTCTGTGCACTGGAAGTTATATAGACTTCTCATACCTGACAGAAAGGGCATGTGCCCATTTCAGTGGGCCTGACTGGATCTCGAAGCCTTAGCTCCCTCTTTTGCTTTGTGTGTTTTTTTCCCCCCTGAGAAGAGGTGATCAAACAGTGATCCTGAGATGGGTGTTTCTGGCCTTGGCAGCAACTGCCTGAGTTTGAAAGGACAGAGTCTACCAACTGGTTGCCCAGCAGGAGGTTTTCCTTGTGACTACTTTCTTAGACAAGTAGATAAGGTCTATTAGTACTGATGGGCACAGGATACCTGGGAGTGATAGCATCTCCAAAACCACCAGTTCTACTCCCAGCCCAGCTGTTAAAACCATCATCTGGGGAAGAAGTTCCTATGGAGAATGCCAATGATGCTCACCAAGCAACTGCCATACACATGGCAGGCAAGCCAACCTAGAGGAGGGAACAGGACACCCTGAGGGGGAATCAATCAATCAAGAAACATTTGTTAATCACCTACTATGTGCCAGGCACTGTTCAAAGTGCTAGCCATACAAAAAGAGGCAAAAGACAGTCCCTGCCCTCAAGGAGCTTGCAGTCTAATGGAGGAGAAAACATGCAAACAGACATATACAAAGGAAGCTATGTACAGGATAAATAGGAAATAATTAACAGAGAGAAGACACTAGAATTAAGACAACAGACAGCATGTGCCAAGCAAATCAAATGACCACCACCACCTCTACTGCTATCTTTCCTTGAAATCTGATGGAGACAGTCCAGAGTCCCGAAGCCAAGAGCCTTGGGAATAGCCATGCATTCAGCTCAGTGTCCTCAGTCATTATCGTAGGAAGCATAACATGTGTAGATGCCACCTGGTTACTACTCCTGCAGGTTGTCTAGCCACAGCTCCTGACAATGCAGAAAAGAATGTTTCTACCTCCAAAGTCCTTGGCACTGTCAAGTGGGTCTACACAAGAAACTGATGTCTTATCAGATATTGAAGAAGAAGCATTACCTTTGCAGCTCCATCCAAGGACCCAGGGATTTTCCCATATGACTTGTAGCTGAAACCTTCCTTAAGTGTTAGTCTCTCTAATTAGAATGAGTTACTTGAAAGCAGGGATGGTTGAACTTTTCTATTTGTATCCCTACATTTAGCATAGTGTTTTGTGGTGGTGAGTGCTTAATAAATGTTTCATTCATTTGTTCATCCATCCATCCATCCATCTATCCATTCATTCATTCACTGTAAGGAAGAGATAAAAGGATTAAGGAAGTCTCAGTTGAGGCACAGGTGGTCAGGAGACCCAGACTTACAAGTTGTACAGACCACACAATTCAAAATAAAAATGAAATATCTTTTTGCTAAGTCCTATGGAGTGTTTCACATTTTAATGTTTTAAATATCAACCTTTTGAGAGAGTATAAAATGAGTAAGAAGTTACTATTTCATGTTTTAAGTATTTGTCAATGTATTCTTATGTCTTTGGTGTTTTAAGTAGTTTAAGTAGGAAATAAATACTATTCTGTGTCTAATCTACTTTGTACATTGAATATCTTTATAGAAGGAATGCTGTAATCCCTTTGGGGACACCCTAGATATTCACTGTTTTTCCCGCTAACCTTCTCTGTTGTCTTTGCTGTTTGTGGATTGAGAGGTCTGGTAACTGCTGCAGCTCACTAATTCAGGGTGCTAGGGCAAGCTCCGCCTGGCTCCTGGTCTGGTCGGTCCTCTGTCTGGTCGGTCTGTGCTGCCCACGCTGGGCTCTGCTTGGCTCAGCTCCGCTCCCCTCAGCTCCCAGCTCCGTGTGGGATAGACCTTACCCAGAGACCATCCAGGCTGTCCTGGGCTTCCCTCTGCCACTTTGTGGGTTCTGCAGTTCTAGAATTGGTTCAGAGCCATTTTTTATAGGTTTTTGGAGGGACTTGGTGGGGAGCTCATGGTAGTCCCTGCTTTCCAGCCATCATCTTGGCTCCGCCCCCGATATTCACTGTTAATAAACTTTTACTTTATTGATTTCTTCCAGAGTTTTACTGGTATGGGGGCAAAATCCACCCAAGAGTGAGAGAAACACCTGATTCCTTCTCTTTGGGGACAGGTCCTCTCCAGGCTAAATCGGTATATTTGAGTGCAGTCACATTGCCTGTCATGTAACAGCAAGATATGATTAAACAAAACCAAATGACAGCAACCTCATTTCAAAGTATAAACACCATTCCATACCTGTAAGCCTCCATCCCTCTATAAATAGGAGGAAAGTATATTTTGTCATCTGTTTGATAAGACTCAGATTAATCAACTGAAATTAATCAGAGTTCTGCCTTACATTAAATTTTCACTTGATCACAATTTTTATAGAAAGTGGAAGGGATTGTAAACTAAAGAGAAACTTTTGAGTTAAACCGAACATAGAGATGGTTTTAACTGAAAGGGTTGGTTTACATCTTGAAGGGAAGGGAAAGAATGTCAGAAAGAAAGCTAAAATCTTTATACTTGCCTGGGAACCTCTTCTCCGTTCTCAGATTGGTCTGCCAGCTTCCAAGGGGGACTAAAATTGGAGAGAGGGTGGACTAAGAGGGGTTGACCTGAGGACACTCAATCAGTAAGGAGAGTAGATGCCTTTGGGAACTGGGCTCCTATAAAGACTATTTCTGGTTGCTAGACTCCATCATAGACGAGGCAATATTTAAAAAGAAATTTTCCCTCTTCAATTTGAATGGGAAACCCTGAGTCATATACACAAGACATCCACTGTTTTATATAGCCCCTTTCTCAAGGGAAAAGAAGTCTTGAGAATGCCACATAATTGGGAGTAATAGATAAACTTTGGGTCTTAAGGTTTTTAGGAACGGGCTGCATCTTGCATCATAGAATCCTAGATTAAGAGCAGGAAGGGATCATAGAAGTCATCTAGGGCTAGGCCAATCCTCTCTCTTTATAGTTGTAGAAAATAAAGCACAGAAATATTTAGTGACTTATGCAAGTCATATTTAAGCAATAAGTAGCCAAGACAGGATTTGAACCTATGTTCTCTGACTCCACATCTAAGGCTGTTTCTATTGCATCTCAACATTGTGATCCAAACATACCTGGTTTTTTTTGCATGACTTTTATTTTATACAGAATATTTATTCTATGTAAAAGATTCTACCGTCCTTCATTCAAAGGTCCCTAGAGAATTGTGGGAAGGTGGTGGAATAAGGTAATTTAAAATATGCCTTAAAGAACTGAATTTTAGAGCAGCAGAACTAATTAGAATTTGTGGCAAAGCAGTGGTCCAGCCTAAGACAATTGAGGAGGAAGTTAGAAAAGCTCTGACCTCCTGTGACATTCGGGTTTGATTGAAGTGCAGAGGCCTCCAGGCAGATTTCACTGCATCAACCACTCACAAGTCCTAGGGGCAGCTGGGAACGTGCAGCCTCTGCTTCAGCTTTCACCCCATGGATGGTGTGGGGGTTGGGCAGCTGATGGGGAAGATTTTGGGCCTTCCTCTGGTGCTGGATGGAGGCTCAGGCTCTGACCAGGTCCTGCTAACCAGGTTGTTGCTGTGGGGGAAGAGAAGGGAGCACACTTGGTGAGTGAAGTTAGAGGGTTGGAGCTTTGCTGGATGGGGTCACTCTCAGGAGAGGAGTCCCTGATTTTAGTTCTGGGGCAGAGGGGTGAGTGGGCCCCCTGGGAGCCAAAGTATTTGCTGAGATAGCAGGGCTGGGGGTGAGGGTTGTGCCTCAGGAGATAAGAGGAGTGTCTGAGGGCACCCATAGACCAAGGTGTGAGCCCCAGAAGAAGTGATCACACCTGGCCTTGGATTATAGACTGCTGGAAGACCCAAGGAGACAAAGGCTTCCAGATAAAGCCCAGAAAACAATGGGGGGGGGAATCTGAATCCTGAGACATTAAACCGCTCTAGCAAAGCAGGAACCAGGTTTATAGCCAAAAAACAGGCTATTAAAAAATTAGTAAACAAATGGAGGCTGGAAAGCAGGGACTAGTGTGAGCTCCCCGCCAAGTCCCTCCAAAAACCTATAAAAAATGGCTCTGAACCAATTCTAGAACTGCAGAACCCACAAAATAGCAGAGAGAAGCAGGGCTCCAGCCCAGAACAGCCTGGATGGTCTCTGGGTAAGGTCTATCCCACACAGAGCTGGGAGTGGAGCGGAGCAGAGCAGAGCCCAGCGTGGGCCGTGCAGACAAACCAGATCAGGGGCCAGGCGGAGCATGCCCTAGCGCCCTGAATCAGTGAGCTGCAGCAGTTACTAGACTTCTCAACCCACAAACACCAAAGACAACAGAGAAGATTAGTGGGAAAAGCTGCTGGGGACAGGGTGATAGAGTTCACGGTTCAACCACCGCCCCAGGGGCAGCAGAGGTGGGGCAGCTACAGAACTACAGCTGCAGTTGCTTCGAGCCGCAGGC
>JAQQSZ010012472.1:0-12002 GCA_028646595.1 Phalanger gymnotis | reverse complement strand
CAGATGTTCAAAAGTAAAAAAAAAAAAGGAAAGGGACAGGGTCAAGGGAGAAAATTCAATAAAGGGGTATAGGTTAGGGAGAAGCAAAATATAGTTAGTCTTTCACAACATGAGTATTGTGGAAGGGTTACAGTATTTTTTTTGTGGTAGCAAACAACCAAAAACCCAGTGTCCACAATTGGAAAATGGTTGAATAAACTGGCATACCAATGTAATGAATTATTATCCTACAGTATATCAAAGATGAGGAATAGAAACATGAGATATGTGTGAAGTAGTGCAGAGGGAAGCAGAACCAAAAGTATAACATATACGGTAACTGCAATAATGTGAATGAAAATTAAAAAGCTGAACTAAAAACAATGGAAAACCCAGCAGTGGTTTAGAATAGACAATGAAACATACTTCTCTTCCCACAGTAGAAGCAGGTAAGCAGGGCAAAAGGTTGTAGGCACTGCCAAATGTAGTCCTATTAACAGGTGCTTTTGCTTACCTGTTTTTCTTTGCTACAAGGAAGGGTTCAATTCTGAGGGGTAAGTACAGAGGCTATTTCCAGAAATCGCTGTTATAATGGTAAAAGATATCAATGACTGCCCCCTCTCCCAATTCTGTAACAAACTATTCTCTCCATCAATGATAGTGCAGCCATCACATTTGGATTGTCATCAAAAGCCTTCAGGTCATGCATGAGGAAGTAGAGATAGTGCTAAAGGCAGGAAGAATAGCTGAACTACACAAGGCATACCAAGAAGGAATTCACAATGGAGAGAATACAATTTTGAAGGAGCTGAGGGAATGATTCTCATATCTGAATATGTCAAACACTCAGAAACATGTTACATTAAGGTAATACGTAACTGCCAACCCATATGACTGCTTCCCTATCTCTATAAAACCTTTTCTGGGGAAAATCTACATATGTGACAATGAGTGGGCTTTGGTAATTTACTACAACAGACGATCTTTTTGGTCACACAACTGATTCAAAAATTCAAGGAATATTTTTGTTGACATAAACAAGAAAGGATTTGATTCAGTAGAGCAAAGTGCTGCTCTCCTTTATTAGGTTTCTCCATGCACTTGTCAAAATCATACAAGAGTTCTTTGAAAAATGCAACAAAGAACCCATTAGATGACCCTTCTGAGGATCAACATCAAGCAAAGGACAAAAGAGGGAGTGGCACATTTGCCAAAGGTATTTGCCACTATCATAGAGGCTGTCTAGAACAATCACAATGGAAGGATTCTCTATGGATGGCAAAGGTGTCTAGATGCTTTTCCATTTGCAGATGATACTGTGCTGTGTTAAGCTCAGGATACTGCATTCTCCTAAATACGATCCATAATAATTCTAGAGTTCAGATTAACTGTATCAGGAAAATGAAATAGATGAAGAGTGCCTACCATCCAGACGACAGTATGCAGTTGGATAGATAGCTCAGGTCTATTATTCTTTTTAGAGGATATGGAAAACGGTCACAAAAGATAAAATTTGGATCGGATATCATTGAGATCTTAGATTCTACTGCACTTAAATACTGAAACAGCACTGCTAAAGGGATGGCTCATTAGCACTTAAAAGGAAGATGATTACTAAGAATCTACAGAAGTTACCAAGAATAAATCATGCCAAGTCAACCTAGTTCCCTTTTTGTTAGGTTTATTAAACTGGCAAACAGAACTCAACAAGCCTGAATCCAGCCAAATGTTTTGCACTATCTCTCATAATCTCTTTGTGGACAGGATAGTATAGTTTAGGTTGACTTGGAATTGGTCGAATGCCTGAACCTGAAAAATAGCAATCAATGAAAACCTGGAGGGACGTCTCTAACAGCATGACAGGATTATGAATTTGGGGATAGAAGGGATCTTAGAGCTCATCTAATCCTACCTCTCATTTTATACATGAGGAACTGAGGCCTAGAGAAGATAAGTGATGTGTCTTGGGTCACACAAAGATCAAGTGGCAGAGTAAACTCCAAAATCCAGTGTTCTTTCCACAGCAGGTGGCTGTCTCTGGGTGTAACACTTCTTGCTTGCATAGGTAGACCGAGTCTAGCAGACGATGTCAATCTAGGCCACAAGACCAGATTCTTCTCTTGCATCTGATACCTAATAACTATGTGACCATGGGCAAAACACTTAACTTCTTCTGAATTTCAAGTTCCTCTTTTTTGTACGTGGAGAGTATCTTTAGTTGGTTTGTTTGGGGTCTCCTTTTTACTCAGATGAGGTAATGTGTATCATTCACTATATGTCAATTATCGGGTCATAAAATAAAATGGGGAAAAGTACCAAGTGTTTTATTTAGGCTCAAATCACCCACTTAAGTACAGTGTACAAATTAGACAAAAAAAAAAAAAGGTTATGCAGGTGAAGTTTAACCACCATCTCACTGAACAAAAAAGGTATGCATAATTTTAACCTGCATTACCAACATTTTCCCCATTACTTAATGTCCAGATAATCCAGAAGACAATGAACACCGCCTGGATTTGTAGCATTTGCCCATCCCCAAGGTGTAAGTGCTCATGCTGTAAACTGAACAACCAGTTCCAGCAGTCTGCAACCAGAAAGCAGCTTGAAGGTCCTGGGCATTTTAGAGGGCTATATATACAATCTGAAATGACCATGTAACAGCTGTCCAAAAAGCTAGTGAGGTATTATGCTAGATTGATAGAAGCCCTGTCTAGAACGAAAGTGTTTTAATTTACTGTACTCTATTCCTGTGAGGTTTCGGCCGAAGTATTCATGCTTACAGATTTATAACCTCAGAAACTACCCATTTCTGTATTTTTCATGTCTGGGGAAGTTGGCTTGTCTAATTTTGCAATGATCATACGTACAAACGTTAGCTGAATGGGTAAGATGTAAGTTAGCTAGATCATGTCTAGATTGAAACAATTGGGAGTTAAAAAAAAAAAAAACCAAACTTTCCTCATATGAAGGTTGGTTAAGGGACCTGAGGATGTTTAGCTAGAAGAGACTAAGGCCTCAGGAAAAGAGGGCCCATCTTCAAATATTTAAAGGACTAATGTGTATAAGATGGATTAATCTTGCTTTGCCCCTAGATAAAAGAGCAATGGGTAGAAATTGCAGAAGCAAATTTTTGTTGAACAGAAAAACTTCTGAACAATTGGAACTTTCCCAAAGTGGACTGGCCTCTTCTAGAGAGGGTGTGACTATTTCAGCAATGTTGGTCTTCAAATGAAGGTTGTATGACAGTCTGGGATGTTGCAGAGGATCCCCATTCAGGTACTAAGACATAATAATCTGATATCCCTCAAAACAGAACCCCAGTTGCATGGTTAAACTTCTATTTTTTTCTACATCAACAGTGACTGATAAAACACATCAGTACCGGAAAGCTTACTTAAGCTGATTGTACTGATGAGGAAAAAGTGACTTGAAGGTCATACAATTAACTGGTGGGGTAGTCTTCTTGGGAGATGCTTTTCTAGGCCAAAATCATGCATATAATAAACTGCCTTTTCCAGTTTATTGACTCTGGTATTAGTCATAAACAATTTATCCCCTTCTCACATAAGAAAAAAAAAAGCAACAAACCTAAGTCTTTTAATTACTGAAAAAAACAGCACAAAGATTAAAAAAAAAACAAACCAAAACTTTATGGCTTAATTACACCAGTTTCCATTTTAAAGAACTAAGACTAGGAAGCCAGAAAAGAGACTAAAGTCTAGGTTAAGGTCTTAACATAGTGACTTAACTTTCCCTCTACTTTGAAGGTGAGAGGCAAAGAGGTATGTGTCCATAGATATTTTCAGCCTTCTGACCCTATTTGCTCTAAATCCTCAATGGCCTGATGACCAATCAATACCATTTCCTTTTCAGTCTCTAAGGGCTTGGCTCCAGACAGTTTGGGAATGCCCTTTTGTTGTTATTGTTGTTTTTCTAGAAGCCAGGACTAATCATTCATGACAAAAGTACTATTTTCATGACATTAGTCACTTTTCTCCAACAGAAGTGAACTAAATGGTGAAGCTCCTTGGTTCATGCTATTATTACCAAATTTCACTTCTTACAAGAGCACAAGAATTATCACTAAAGAACTTTACTTGATGCAATCAAGTTTTAAGGCTGGCTACCTTGTTGCACAGGGAAGTGTATGTGTACTGATAGCTTGCAGGAAGGACAGAGATTTTGACTCAAACTTTACTCATGTAAAAAAAAAATGATGAGACCTAATTGTAACAGACATGAACTTAATGAGAAATAACAGCCTTTTTGGTCCACAGTGCCAAAATATTCTCTAGGAAGATATTTACTTTTTTAAAAAGACAATTCTATGAGGAAATATCTTTATTTAACCTCATTTTAAAATATCATTTGGCTCTTTCATATGCTCAAACCACGTGACACTTAAAAACACGCCAATCACATTATATCATGATTGTACCCTAACAAGCAAACGGGAAGTAACTTTCAAGGTACATTCAATTTTTCAAGCACAAACCATCTTAGTTCTGAAAGAATTTCATCACAAATATGAGTGGGTGAGAAACTATTAGGTTTTTTCAAAAGTCAAGTTTCTTTCTCTCTATTCATTGCAAAGAACTAACCTACAAGTGCAGAAAGGTATACTAAGAAATTCTATACTGTACGTAGAGTTTTTTTTTTTTACCAAAACCCAGAAGCAATAATTATCAAAAACACATATATCCATATATACCAAATAATTTTAAAAGTTTAAACTATTGTCTAAATGGCCCTATTTTGGTGTTCTTAGCTGTTATAAACCACTGACAATTGACACCTCTCGATCAGAGTGGATGAGTGCAGTAGGACTTGATGACTAAATTCTAAGACCAAAGAATCCCATACCCTATTACATTTACAATATCATATTCACACTTTATCACATTCAGAGACCAAAAAGACCTTCCTATAGCTATTAAAGGACAAAATACAGATGAAGTATTTGCTTTAAAGGAAAAATCTTGATGGTAAAAGTTGAAGGATCTTACATTTGGTGGAACACGTACATGCCAGCAATAAAAATAACTTTATTATCTCAACCTAGATTGTACAACTGGTGATATTCTTATAGGAATGGATAGAACAATCACAAGTAAAACATCTGGATACTAGTGACAACAGTTCACACTGGTACACTGGGTATGTCAGAAATGTAGTGGGAAATGTTTCTAATTTTTCCTTTGCAGCACTTGAAATACATTTTAAATCTTGATAACTCACGTACTGGTGGACCATCCTGGACACTGTAACTTCATATGATCATAGATCCACTCATAGCTCATAGAACTCTTAGAATATCCTCTTTTTAAATAGGATCATAGACTTGGGGCTGAAGGTACCTCAGTTATCATCTTGTCAACCCAGCCTCATTTTATACCTGATAAAATGGAGGGCCACAAAGATTAGACTTGTCCAAAGTCAAATGAGGATTTGAACTCAGATCCTCGGGATCCAGTGCCCTTTTCACTTCAACATCAATTGCACCAGACTGCACTCTTTGGATATCTGTATTATCTAGTAACTTGCTTTTACAAAGTGCTCTGAAGTAAGCAATCCATGGATTATCTTATCTCAATTTTACAGAAAACTGAGGCTCCAGGGTGTTAATGTCTTGCCTTTGAACATGAGGAAGAATTAAATCCAGTCCTGTGCTTTTACCCATCATACGACGCTACAAGAGAATAAATAACTAGTATCACTTTTTGCAAATATGCATGATTCTAATCTTTGACTTCTGGCCTGGAATGTGAAATGAATGATTTTTGCTTGTAAAATTATTTACATAAAATTTCATATGTTGTTTACTTTCACGAAGTTGTACCTATCAATTATAACCCCACAGTTATTAGTATTAAAAAGGAAGTGGTTCTTGACCTTTGTTAAAATAGCATTCTCTCACACTAACAAACTCTAGTTTAAACACACAAATAATAACAGGGAATAGTTAAAAATGAGATTGAGCCCTTTAAAATTAAGGGTGCTGGAAGTTTAAAGTCAAAATGTATTGAGAAATACATCCTCTCTACTGCAGTGGAAAAAATGCTTAAGTAACTTCCTACAGGCAAGCCTCAAAGGGTTAATGTGCTTCACCATCTTAAAGATGAAATCCTAAAGTAATGAAGACTAATGCTTTTCTGATCTAGTAAGTGATTTGAATTATTCTTAAGGAGGATTATCATAATTTTCCTTTGAAGTTTACTGAACAGTTTTTTACTCTTTGTATTGTTAATGTATTGAATACATTGTTAATGTATTTTTAATGCAATGGGAAGATCTTTCCCACCCATTAATAAGCCCATGTGACCAGCTTCAGTCACATGGAAGCCCAGGTCAGGAGATCTGAGTCACAAGAAGCTTGTGGTGGGAGGAGATGGCTGAACTGGTGGAGCAGAGCTGAGAGGAAGTTGGTCAGAGCTAGGAGAGGAAGGGTGGGAATCGCAGCTTGGAGAAAGAGGGGTAGTCAGAGTTGAAGCTGTTAGCCAGAGAGCCATGGAGGGCCTTGAGGGTGTTTGTGGGGAAGCCTGGGGATGGAGGAGCCCCCTGCATTGCTAATGTGTATAGATTTCTTTGTTGCTACGATGGATGTGGCTTTCTGGCATTGGAGTAAATGTTTTGGTTCTGCTCCAAAGGAGTCTTTTATATTTTGCGGTTCAGAACTACTCCTACATATTCATAGCCACAGTAGGTGCTGTGAGTATCCCATAGGCGCGACAGTTTTGTGTACAATATTACATAGGAAAACATATTTGTTTTATTGCGAAATTATAAATGTATTTAATTTTGTTTTAAAATAGCAGTTCTGTTAATGTAGGCTAATTAGGGGCACGGGCACCTCAGTGGCACATTGGAGAGAGTACTGGCCCTAGTCATGAGGACCTGAGTTCAAATCTGGCCTCAGACATTTGACACTTACTAGGTGTGTGACCAGTCACTTAACCCTGACTGCACTGCCTGCCCCCCTACCCCCAAAAAGGGGTATGATTCTTCTTTTAGATGTTTCAGTTAATTGGTGCATTTTGGTTTAAATTTCATTAGATGATTAATTAGGAATAAAAATGACTGAATTACATACCATTTTAAAGGTTACAAAACATCTTATATATTCCACCTTGTTTGGTTTTCATAACAATCCTGTCTAAGAACTGAAGTTATTGTTATCAGCTCTACTTTAGATAGGAGGAAAATAAAGTTTAGAAGGATTGTTAGAGCTGGGTTCAGGGTTTAGATCTCCTCTCCAACTCTAGTTTCCTTTAGATGTGCACTTAAATGCTTAATTTGAGAAGTCTACCTAACTGATGATCAGAACTGTGTGGAAAACTTAGAATCACACAATAGTCTACTTTGCTACTCTGAATACAAAAACTCTTAGTTAAGAAAAAGTCATGGGGAATATTAAAGCTTTGTAGATTGTAAAAGCAGATAAGGGGAAGCTTTGGGCAAGAAGAGGTAGAAAATGAGCACCCTTTAAATTGTAGCCGCTAAAAGGTCAGGAATCAGAAGTGGGGAACAAATCTGTAAGTCAGTGAAAGTATGAAAAGCAATAAATATTTCTGAAAATATTTTAATACACAAGTTACACAGTTCATATTAAGTGCTCACATTTTACATTTTCTCCTGGTTTGTAATAGCCATATTTAAAAAAATATCCCAAAGTTTTAGGACTAATAAAATTAGCCAGTTAATGCATTCCATGTTACATGTACAAATCCACTGAATGATCAGAACATTTTTCTCTTGGCTTCCATATCTGTCACAAATTATTTTCAGTGACTAGCTAACTCTCAAATAATTTATATTAAAACATGTTCTAGTCAAATAAATTGGAGTTTTACTATGAATAGCTACCAGTAGATGTTACATACAAATCAGCATCAATCATATAGTTTTACAAAGGTAAGAATAAAAATGTCAAGCATGGATGCAAGATTTGCTGTAGATGCATTCTGCACGTTGCAAAATCTGAACCGGTTTTAAAAAAAAGCCAACCTTCTAATATATAATAATGCAAATTAGCTACTCCACTCTATGTTCTGTAGTTTGCTCAGAGGCTGATACGTACATTGTAATATAAATCAGTACAATTAGACATTTACACTAAATCCTAAAATGTCTCCAAAACAAATGTCCACAAAGCAAATTCCAAAATTGGCCTCTGTATCATCCCCTGATTCCAGGGGTCTTAATGATTTCAGGCAAAAAAAAAAATTACAAACTACTACTTTATTATATTATTTATTAATACAATGTTCAAACTATAAAAGTTAATACAGCAAGTTTTTGAAGTTTAAATTTTGTAAAATGCAGTTTGCAGAAAACAATTTAACAGTTGCTAGAATAAATGATGCAGAGCTTTTGAACTAACTTTACATCTGAGTTTTGTATCTAGTTTAAAAAAATATATATCACAGTGACTTATGAGTTAAGTAAAATGAAGTGCATTAACTTCATTTATGCTTTTCTTTCAACAAGCAGAACGGCCACATAAAGTGGTAACACTCAACTTACATACCCAAATACTCAATTTTCCTTTCATTTGCCCAAAAAGCTATATACACAAAAGGGAAGGGACAGAGCTTAGAAACAGTAATTATTCAAAAAACCCAGTAACTTCTTACTCTTAACCTTACTGAAAAAGATTTCCTTAAAAAAAATTATTTGTAAGAAAAATATACTTCACAACAAATAGACTACAAAACCCTTGCAGAATTTATCAATAGAACAGTTTTACCACCCAACTAAATTCTAATGGGTAACCCAAGTGAACAAGGAAAAGCACATTATTTGTGTTTAATTGTAGCAATTAGTTGAACAAACAGAACATCTTTTAAAAATTAATAGTAAAAGGATGACTGTTAATGAAGGCAACTACAACAATTTCCTTTAAGAGGGGGCTTTAAAAGAAGGTCAAGGTATAATAAAACTTAATGACTGCAACGAATAGAGGGACTATCTAAAAATAAAGTATTTTTATCATTAAGACAGTATTAGAACTCTAATAATCAATGTAATTTTTAAAGCATGAAGATGTTCTGTATACCATTCTTTCCCATACACAGTGGTGAGATTTAGCCAGTTTGCATTAGTTCAGCAGAACCGGTACCTAATTTTAGATTGAGTTTGACCAACTGGTTGTTAGAGGGGGAGAGGTCTGCACTCACATCAGTGGTGGCACCCCGACTCAGGTTAATTTATCTGAATTCCACCACTGTATATACATATATGTTTACAATGTTAGTTAATGACTGTCTGAGTCATTCCAGATTAAATTAATAGCTATCAAACAATACAAAGGAAAATCTTTTGGTCAAAAATTCTGCTTAGTCCTAGTAAAAAGGGTAACTTTGCAAAGTCAGTATGTGCAAATTCAGATTTATCACATCGATTTTGTATAATTTCCTTAAGCATTTCAATTATGTGCTTATAGACAACTATACCACTATATAAATTCAATGAATATACTTTTCAAAAATAGATGGTTTCTCCCTATAGGACTGATATTATGTCATAAGTAAACACCTCACAACCACCAATTTCAATGGCCAGTAATTCCAGTTTAAAGGATTCATTATCACAAAACCTCCAAAATCATGTATATTAGGGGATCACTCTACTAAAAGCAACCAAAGGGAACGAAATAATGCAATCCAACAAGGAAAAAAATTAAACAATTATTTTTTAAAGGACATCAAATCAAACATACTTCCAAGCGAACTTTAATTTTAGACAGCAAATATTATGAAGTGAATTTAACAGCAAAGACTGCAATAGCTTTTCTTAAAGCAAATAACTGAGTATGTTCAATGTCATAACTAATAGATATAAAAAGATACACATCGCAACATACAACATTAAAAACACAAGGGAAAACATTCAAGATTTCAGTAACTGAAAATGTTAGTCCTCTTATGACTCAAAAATACATGTACAGAGCATGTAGATTCATAAAGTTTTCATCAGATTGTTGACATTAAAATTCTGAAAACAAAATTCAACTGATTGTCTTTTCCCCTTATTCCTTCACCACTGAAGAAATAATACACCTTAATTATAATACTATGGCAGACAAAAAAGTCTCCTCCAGTTTCCCATACGTTATTTTTTTTTGTTTTTATAAAACTGCTAACACAACAATACAAGAACAATGCAGCAGATTGCTAGTTTAAAAATACTCTTTGAAATCTTAGGAAGGACAAAACAAAAACTTTCACAAAATTTTTTTTAAATGTTGCAGTGAAATGCATTTAAAAATACTAAACAAGAGACGGAGACTATTTGCTATAATCCTTACAAGAAAAGCCCAATTTTAAGCAATTTCAAAGGGTGTTTTTTAAAATTTCGAATTGGCTATCTTTTGATCACACTAATATAACATTAGGTCCCTCTTTGAGTACTATCTTTCATCCAATGATTTTGAAACAAGCAGTTTACAATAAACATCATTTAAATATAATTCTTTAAATTTATGTGAAATGATATCTAAAGTTGTCACTGATATGAGATTAAGTCTAAAGTTCCTTCAGAATGAACCACTCCAGTAAAATCTACTTTGAATCTTCTTTCCAAGGGACAGCAAGGATATGGTGTCCCCCTGACTCTTTACATCATTAAATGATAACACAATGCAAAAAGCATTCTTCCTTTATTAAAGCAGTGTTGTATATAAAACATTGTTTTACTAAGCATAAAAAGTATTACTCAACAGTTATTTGATTTACATTGCATTAAGAATAAACTGATACTATCTTGATTAAAAAAGTCTCCAGTTGCTCTTAGGTACTGAGATCCTAGATGTTTTCTAACCTCCCTATTCCCACAATGAAATCTCTTTTGTGTTTATCTGGTTATGATGTTTTTTCTTTTTTTTAAAAGAACAGGGGGGAAAACCATATACCATAAGAGAAGGCATAAAAAAAAATTGCACTTCAAAATTGACTTTTGGTCATATCTGAATGGTGCTAGCCCGTTTTGTGATTTTATGAACTGTGTGACATTTTATAAATGCTAAGCTAAAGTTACAATCAAGGCTAAGATGGTGGCTGGAAAGCTGGGACTAGTGTGAGCTCCCTGCCAAGTCCCTCCAAAAACCTATAAAAAATGGCTCTGAAGCAATTCTAGAACTGCAGAACCCACAGGGTAGCAGAGGGGAGTGGAGCTGAGCGGAGCAGAGCCCAGACTGGGTGGCGTGGACCAACCAGACCAGGAGCCGGGCAGAGCGTGCCCTAGCGCCTTGAATCAGTGAGCTGCAGCAGTTACAAGACTTCTCAACCTACAAACACCAAAGACAACAGAGAAGAACTGCAGAACCCACAAAAAAGTGGAGAGAAGCAGGGCTCCAGCCCAGGACAGCCTGGATGGTCTCTGGGTAAGGTCTATCCCGCACGGTGCTGGGAGCGAAGCAGAGCCCAGCGCCGAGAGCCGGGCGGAGCATGGCCTAGCACCCTGAATCAGTGAGCTGCAGCAGTTACCAGACTTCTCAACCCACAAACACCAAAGACAAGAGAGAAGGTTAGTGGGAAAAGCTGCTGAGGACAGGGAGTTTGCGTTTTGGCCACCGCCCGGGGGGGGGCGCAGCGGAGGTGGAGCAGCTTTAGAACTACAGCTGCAGTTGCTTCTGGCCACAGGCTCACCTGGTGGGAGGAATTAAGGGGCAGATCAGAGCAGGAGTGAAGAGCCTGGTGAAGATCTAAGTCCAGTCTGGGTTGGGGGTTCTTGGGGAAGGAGTGTTGGTGAGGCAGAGCTGGCGCATCCCCCCAAGCGTGGAACATAGAACTCTTTAGTCTACAAGCACTCATACCCCACTGAAATCTCAAGGGTCAAGTAAGTTGGCTGGGAACATGGCCAGGCAGTGAAAACGCACCCAGATTCAGTCTCAGATTTTGGAATCCTTCTTTGGTGACAAAGAAGACCAAAACATACAGCCAAAAGAAGTCAACAAAGTCAAAGAGCCTACGACAAAAGCCTCCAAGAAAAACATGAACTGGTCTCAGGCCATGGAAGAACTCAAA
>JAQQSZ010012471.1:0-12002 GCA_028646595.1 Phalanger gymnotis | reverse complement strand
AAAAAGAAAACTCCTAGGAATATTGTCACCAAATTCCAGAGCTCCCAGATCAAGGAGAAAATACTGCAAGCAGCCAGAAAGAAACAATTTGAGTATTATGGAAACACAATCAGAATAACACAAGATCTAGCAGCTTCTACATTAAGGGATTGAAGGGCTTGGAATATGATATTCCAGAGGTCAAAGGAGCTAGGATTAAAACCAAGAATCACCTACCCAGCAAAATTGAGTGTAATGCTCCAAGGCAAAATATGGATTTTCAATAAAATAGAGGACTTTCAAGCTTTCTCAATGAAAAGACCAGAGCTGAATAGAAAATTTGACTTTCAAATACAAGAATCAAGAGAAGCATGAAAAGGTGAGCAAGAAAGAGAGATTACAAGGGGCTTACTAAAGTGGAACTGTTATGTTTACATTCCTACATGGAAAGATGATATGTGTAATTCAGGAGATCTTTCTCAGTATTAGGGTAGCTGAAGGGAATATAGACAGGGGGCACGGGATGAGTTGAATATGAAGGATGATATCTAAAAAAATGAAATAAATTTCAGGGGTGAGAGAGGAATATATTGAGGGAAGGAGAAAGGGAGAGATAGAATGGGGTAAATTATCTCACATAAAAGTGGAAAGAAAAAGCAGCTCTGTTGGAGGGGAAGAGGGGGCAGGTGAGGGAGAATGAGTGTATCTTACTCTCATCAGATTCAACTTGAGGAGGGAATAACATGCACACTCAATTAGGCATCTTACTACACAAGAAAGTAGAGGGAAGGGAATAAAAAAGGGAGGTGATAGAAAGGAGGGCAGATGGGGGAGGAGGTAATCAAAAGCAAACACTTTTGAAAAGGGACAGGGTCAAGGGAGAAAATTGAATAAAGAGGGACAAGACAGGATGGAAGGAAATATAGTTAGCCTTTCGCAACATGAGCACTGTGGAAGTGTTTTCCATAATGGTACATGTGTGATCTATGTTGAATTGCCTGCCTTCCTAGGGAGAGTTTGTGGGGAGGGAAGAGGGGAGAGAATTTGGAACTCAAAGTTTTAAAAGCAGATGCTTATAAAAAGTTGTTTTTTGCATACACCTGGGAAACAAGATATATAGGGAATGGGGCATAGAAATCTATCCTGTCCTACAAGAAAGTAAGGGGAAAGGGGATGGGGGCGGGGAGTGGGGTGAAAGAAGGGAGGGCTGACTGGGGGATGAGGCAGTCAGAATATATGCCATTTTGGAATTGGAGAGGGTAGAAATGGGGAGAAAATCTGTAACTCAAAATCTTGTGGAAATCAATGTTGAAAACTAAAATATTAAATAAAAATGATAAAAAAATTTAAAAGTTTTTAATTTAATGTGATCAAAATTATCCATTTTATATCCTGTAATGCTCTCTGTCTCTTTTTGGTCATAAATTCTTCCCTTATTCATAGATCTTACAGGTAAAATATTATATCCTCCCCTAATTTGCTGATATCACCCTTTACATCTAAATCATGTACCCATTTAAACCTTATCTTAGCATACGGTGTGAGATGTTGATCTATATCTAGTTTCTACCAAACTGCTTTCCAGTTTTCCTAGCAATTTTTGTCAGATAATGAGTTCTTGTCCCAAAAACTTGCATCTTTGCATTTATCATAGATTACTATAGTCATGTAGTATTGTGTCCCTAATCTATGCCACTGACCCACCACTCTATTTCTTAGCTAGTATCAGATTGTTTTGATGATTACCTTTTTGTAATACAACTTAAGAAATGGTACTGCTAGGCCACCTTCCTTCACGTTTTTTTTTTTTCATTGATTCCCTTGATTATCTTGACCTTTTGTTCTTCCAGATGGATTGTCCTAATTTTTCTTAAGCAGTCTGGTCCTCATCCTAGCCCCCTAGCAAAACTTACCATACTTATATCAGATTTAGTGTGGACACCCAATTAGCTTTAACTGTACTACCATTCAGAATTCAAAACTCCACCAGCTAGTTTCCCTGGTAGCAGGGATTACAGGCCTACACCACCAAACCCCCAAACCCAATATCTTAAAGAGGTGACAAGGAAGAATCTTTGTGGGAAGGAGATCCCATACATCATTTTTGACTACTCATTTCAGCATCTCAGTCCTCAATCAATCAAGTATTTGTCACGTGCCTACTGTTCTCCAGTGAGATTAATATATGTAGAGAACTTTCTAAACTATAAAACACTACATAGATATGAACCATGATTTTTATTGTTACTGGCAGTGTACCAAATGATGGACACTGTAGGTTCAGAACTGTAATGGACATTAGACATTAGCTCATCTTACAGACAGAGAAATTGAGACTCAGAGAGAAGTGATTGCTGCAAGGAAAGGTGAAGAAGGAGTAAAAGACATGCCACCTCCCTACAAAAGGCTTATAGTCTAGAAACAGAAAAAACACAGAAACAGGATAGCAAAGTGTTAAACTGTCTAGTAGTAGAGTAATTGCTTCTCTATAACCATCATGCCTTTTGCTACAGCTTAAGTCCAGAGTATCTACGTGGCAAACTGAACTTGTCAATCCAAGAAAACCAGAGTTTAAATGCAACCTCTCACTCTTTCTGGTGGTATGACTCTGGGTAAGTCACTTGACCTCTCTCAACCTTATTTTCTCATCTGTAAAATGGGGATAATAATAGTTTCTATCTCTCAGGGTTGTCCCAAAGCATAAATGAGATAATATGTGTAAGGTAGCTATGCAAACATTAGTGAGATATATCGATAATAGTATTATTTCTTGTCTGTTATTCAGCAAATGTAAAGTGCATCTGATATCTGCCCACTTCCTCATGGGGCTTCCATTTTGTGGAGGGGGCAAGCCAGTCTTCATTCCCCTCTCAACCCTGTTCCAGGTCTTCAAAACCATCCCCCCTTGATGGATACCTTCATTTCCCTCTCTTCTTCCACCTCTCCACAGCTTTTCAGTTCTTTCTTGTGGGTTGTCTTCCCACATCAGAATGCAAGGTCCTTGAGAGCAGGGACTGTTATTCTTGTCTCTTGTATTTGCGTCCCCAGTACTTAGCAAAGTACCTGGCACGTAGTCAGTGCTTAATAAAGGCTTGTTTCCTTCCTTCTATCTTCACATTTAACAAATACATAGGAACTTATTTTAGGTTACCCATTCACCTTTTTTTCCCTCAGGCTAACCCATCCTTCATTTCCAGGAGCTATTTTTATCATAGTATGATAATAGAAGGGTCTTTAGTGATCATCTAGTCCAATGGCCACATTTTACAGATGAGGAAATTAAGAGGTAGAGAAGTCATAAGATCATTAGTTAAAATTGGTGGGGAACTTAAAAGCCATGGAGTACAGTCCCCTCTTTTTACAGATGAAGAAACTTTGGCACAGAAAGATTAAGTGTCTTCTCCATGGTCACCCAGCTAGTAAGTATCTAGGACCAGATTTTAACCCTGGTCTTCCTGATGCTAAGTCCAACACCCTATGTACTAGGCTATACTGCCTCTTAGGGGTTGTGAAATATTGGGTCTCTGAGGTAGTATGTGGACTCTATTTTCATTATGTTCTGCTATTGATAACTGCCCAGGTAAGAAATGGGCACACCTATTATCCCCACTGAATTCTACTCTTTCCTCCTATATCCCTTGCCCTCAAGCTGGCTAGAACCAAGGCAGGATCAATGAATGACCTTACCTTCTTTCCTCCACACCCACCCTGACCCCTGAGCTTATTATATTTTCCATCAGAATGGAAATCAAGGCATAAGTATCCACAGGGTTACAGTAAGAGAAACAAGGACAGAAGGCTTTGAGCAGCCTTCCCTCTCCCATTAGAGAATTGACATCTAGCCCAGAACAGGGAAAGGAGGTGTGTGCAGAGGGAGGGGAAAGTGGAATATGAAGGTTTAAATGAACCTCCTTGCCTGTTTGCAGATTCCACCCCCAACCCTTCTTTAAAGCAAGCCATTTTCTACCAACTAAACTATAGTCATCTGTGGCGTGTCATTGCTGGAAGCTGCAGAATTATTCTCCAACCCAACCTCCCCTCCTCACACACACAGACACACCAGCGCTCTTTTATTTGTTGCAATTTGGCTGCCAAGCAGTTTTCAAATATACATCATTAATTCTGCAGTGCAGAACAAGTGGGATCGGAGCTTGAAAGAGGAGAGAAAGGATGGAATTCAGGAGCTAGACTGCCACATGCAAAGATGATTTGGAAGGAGAAAACAAGAGACTCCATTTTTTGTTTTGTTTTGTTTTTCCATAGACATAAGGTCATCGCAAGCAACAGCCATTAGCCTAATTAGACCTTCTGACTAAGAAATGGGGGAAAAAGCACTCCAGAGCAGGGGGAGAAGAGGAACAAAAAGAGTAATTGAATCCATAATGAATATTCAACTCTTGTAAGTAAAGTTTAATTAAGTTATCCTACGGAGGAGGCTTTTTGCAAATATTACAGTGGGATTCAAGTAGTGCATTAGGCAATAGGATAAATGAGTGACCAGAGAACTTAGCTGTTTTCTCTCCTCTCTAATCCATGGGACTATTTTGTCTACATTGAGTTTAGGCTGAAAGATCCAATGGCCTGATATCTAAACTAAGTTACATAAATGTATGCCTATAATCCCCAAACCTACCTCTCCCCAGATTCCAATGGGCTATCTCACTCTGGCCCTTACTTTTCTGGGAAGTCACGTGTTGATGAAGAGTTGGTTTCCAATACTTTAAGGTTTTCTTTTAGGGGCCAAACAGTAAGAGTTACATTTATGGACTTACAACATTAGAAAAGTCCATTAGAAGGGACCTACGTTAGTGGATATGGTGCATTGTGCTGCCCAGATAAACTGTAGTTTGACATTCAGTCATCAAGCACAGTGTCTTAACTAGGTTTGCAAAGCCCAGACCCAGACAAGCCTATTGACCACAAGAATGGGAGAGAAGGGAAATGAGAAATTCAGCAGAGAGAGGTGTTTTATTTGTTAAATGTGATAAGAAAAATTTTGAACCTCCCAAAGTTTTGACAAAGCAAGTTGAAGTTAAAAGTTAACATTATTCTCCACATAAATCTAATTAGACATTTCTAAATTCATATGTGACATCAGCTAACAGGATACCTACTCATTGCTCGTGGCCTTAGGGGTACATGGCATCCTTGATAAGTTTATGCATTGATAGAAGAGGTTAGATGGATACAAAAGCAATCAACAGAAATATATACACATTAGAAAAAGCAATGAAATAGTAATAATCAAAGCCATTTATATGGCAATTTATGATTTTCAAAGATCTTTACATACATTAGCTCATTTTATCTTTACAATATAACCCTAATAAGGTACATTTTGCAGGTATTATCTCCATTTTACAGATGAGGAAACTGAAGCCCATACAGGCTAAGCAACTTGCTCAGAAACCAGTGTCTGAAGCAAGATCTGAATTAACTCCAAGTCCAGTGTCTGTCTACTGTGCCACCCACCCTCAAAGAGATTCAAGTATCAACCCTCCTTCAAAACCAATTTCTCAGGGCTTAGCACAGTGTCTTTCCTGTTATCAGTATTTAATTAACACTGAATAAATGAATAAATGTCCAGGCCTAACCACACCTTTCCACCCACTCTAGTACATATTAATTTTTTCTCTTTGTCAGAATTCCTATGAGATTTCTATTCTGTATTACACAACTCAACACTTTACTTTGTGCTGCTTTATGTTGTTCTTTGTTTCGTGTATGATATTATTTTCTCCCAACCTAGAGTATAAACTCCTTGAGGACGGGGGCCTTTTCTAATGCCTCTTTTGTCTCCTTCTCAGTGGCTGAGATGATCTAGAAACACGGCTATGAGTTGACTTGCTTTGCCTTGCCAAAGAATATGAAGGATAAAAGGTGAGTCAAGAGTCAATGCTCATAAATCAGAGCGAACCAGGGGAAACTTGTAGGAAGAATTAGACTTTTTAGAAACAAATGTTAAAAATTATTTTATATGTAATTGGCAAAAAATACAATAATGATTTAAAAAAATAATTAGACTTTGAAGACCAGGTTTAAAGAGTTAGGGAATAAAGAGAGGTCAGTCTGACCTATTCATTTGTGGTAGTTTGAGGAAAGGCTCAGTTAAGACAGGATAGGATAGCGTGTAGGGGGCAGTACAATGACATGGTTAGCTAGAGTGGTGGCTATAATTGTCCAGGGTCAGTGATTAGACCAGAAAGGCAAGAAGGAGCCAGGCACTCAAAGGCTGGGGTTGGACATATTCCAAAGAGAGTCATGGTTGCGCCATGAGGAGCTCAGAGAAATGTTCAAGGAGAATGACAGGAAAGTAGATTGAAACAGGAAGCAAAAATTGTTGAGAATGAATCGAGATTGACAAAAAGGGAGAAAGCAGTGTCCAGTATTTCAGGCACAGGTACCCAGAGTTAGAGAAGCCAAGAAAGCCAAGGGAGACTGACCTTTGAGCATGGATGTTAAATCAGCTACAGTTCAGATACAAATGCCCATCCTTTTCTATCCCAAGCGTTCATTCCTGCGTCAGCAATCACCCTGTAGTGTCAGACATCAGATAGGTTGGGCAGGAGACCGTCTCTGCCGGTATCAGTGGGGAGAAAGGTTTATCAGGGAAGGCAGATTGCTCTTTGTCATAATGAGTTTAGGTAGTGGTTACTTACTGTGTGGCTCTGGGTGGGTCTCTTAACCTCTCTATGAAATACAGGGAGTAGGCTAGATGAACACTAACATCTCTTCCAGAACAACAATCAAAAACGAAAAACCAACTATATTTTCTGTGAATTTTAGTCTGCATGTACAAAAATGTTCCTTTCAGGGAGCTAGGAGGCACAGTAGATAAAATCTAGAGTCAGGAAGAGCTATGTTCAAATGCACCCTCAGATACTTACTAGTTATGTAACCCTAGACAAGTCATTTGAACCTCTGTTTGCCTCAGTTTCCTCAACAGCAAAATGGACTTAAAAACAACATTTACTTCACAGGGTTAAATGAAATAGGATTTGTAAGACACTTAGCAGTGTGCCTGGTGCATAGTAGGTGTAATATATATACTTATTCCCTTACTTCCTCCTTCCCTTTCTCCTCAAAGCAACTGATGATGAAGAGGGAACCCTGGACACAAGGAACAGGGATTTATGTGTTAAAATGAAGTCATGAGATTTTAAGTCAATATTTTAAATATATGAAAACAATGAGGTATTTCTGGGGCAAGATGGAAACTGATTTTTATTATATTGTATATTTAACACACTATGGCTCTTCCTGAGTGGACGACTTCTGACCCATTCCATGTGGGCTGATGACACTAGAATGAGCTGAGTCCCTCGAATGTTGAAAATCTGACTCGTCATCCAGGCCTCTGTGATTTGGAAGGGTCCCAATCAGCTGGCAGATTCTGGGAGGGGAGCAGAGTGAAAGACATAACTCCTCAAGCTGTTACAAAAAAGACCTTAACCTTATGTACTTACCACCACCACTATCTCCCAGAAAAAGGGACGGAACTACCTCACCCCCTTCCAACCACATGCTTCAGGCTACTCACTTCCCTTTTGCAACAACTTTCCCCCTCTCTAGCTAACCCTAAAGTTTATTTTCATTTATATAAAAATGTTGGACTGAGGAAGAAAGCATGCATTGTTATTTGTCTTAAACATTTACCCCACTAGGGATGGCTTTAATGTGGGAGTATAGAATTGCGAAAAACTTAGCAAATTCCAAATGGAGGATGATACAGGAAATCCAAGATGCACAGATCTAGAATTTAAAGGCTGGGAGAATAGCCTTTGATGAAGGCTATCAAGAGGGGACAGAGACACACTAGCACTCTTAAAAGCAGCACCCAGGAGAAATGGGCAAGGAAGGAACGAAGGAAAAAGGAAAGAAGAAAGAAAGGAGGGAGGGACAGAGGAAGGAAGGAAGGAAGGAAGGAAGGAAGGAAGGAAGGAAGGAAGGAAGGAAGGAAGGAAGGAAGGAAGGAAGGAAGGAAGGAGGGAGGGAACGAAAGAAAGAAGGAAGGAAGATTTCTTAAGTACTTAGTAGTTGGATCAAGAAGCCAGACAGGAGAAGGGCTTTTCTCTTGCGTAGACCAAAAAGTTGGTAAAGGCAATAGGTCATCTGGGATCTAGAGGAGCTATTACAGCTGGGATGTTGAGCTGTTATGGACTAGCGTGAAGAATCCGCACCACCTTACCATCTAGATTAGTTGTGTGCTAGACTGCAGGGGGCCTTTGAGAGAAAGATGGGAAAGAAAGATGGAAAAATGTTGAAATCCAGGTCCCTTGAGAGAAAAATCTTCTCTCCCTGCCCATCTCCTATCTCCTTTTGCACCTAAAGGGTGGTGGCAGGAAATAATGGCACCATAATCCATCTAGCAGCAAGGTGAAGCACTATATCCCATATCATCTTGTCAAGACAAAAGAATGGCTTCAAACATGTCTTGTGGGGGTAGAAGAAGAGAAATATCTCGAACTGCCTAACATCAGCATAAGTAAGACAGTGGGAAAGAGTACCCAACCAAGCCTTATTATCTTGCAGACTGAAAAGGGAATTGAATTTTCAGTCAGATAGGATTTGGATTTGAATCCAGTTCTGCTACTTATTAGCTCTGTAGTATTGGGCAAGCCATTTAACATCTCTTGGCCTGTTTCCTCATCTATAAAATGGAGATGCTGCAGTAGATGTCCTCCAAAGCTCACAGCTCCAAGTCCTATGATTCTCTCTGATCTGGCCCCTATTTCTGCATTAATAGAGTGATTCACTCACTTTGTTTGAGCTTGGGCTAGAAGGCCACTTTTGTTTTTCTGTTTTACCTCCTGCCCTTTCTCCAAAGAGCTGGAAATTAGCTGCTGGAAATTAGCTTAATTGGATATTAGTGTGACTTCTTCAGCCAGCTCTCCCTTGAAGAATTCATGGCAAATTGCTCCAACAGACCCATTTAACCTAACCCTTCAATTGATTCCCCATTAAAATGGCTTCTCTAACTTATTTATTTGTGGCTGTCAGGGCTTAAATGGAATGCAAAGACTCTCTCTCTCTCTCTCTCTCTCTCTCTCTCTCTCTCTCTCTCTTTCTTTTCCTTCTCTCCCTCCTCTTCTCTAATTTGTGTATATAAATACATATATGTATATGTATACACACATATACACATACATGTACATATGTACACACACATATATACATATATGTATGTGTGTATGTATCTATATATCCTACATACATACATGTACATATGTACATACACACACATATATACATATATGTGTGTGTGTATGTGTGTATATATATATATATATATATATCCTTCCACTCTCCTGAGACTTATTCTAAGAGGCTTCACTATCTGGGAAGTAAAACAAGGCTGACTGTTTACCCATAGTTTCTCATTTGAGCCTCACCAAGTTTTACAAACACTGAGCATTATCATCCCATTACAAAGTTGGATAAACTTAGACACCTGCTTCTAAGGTCACCATCTTGGAAAGAGTTCTTAGCTAGAGATTGGAAACTCTAATCCCATTTGGGCATGTTAACAAGCCAATTTACTTCTTTGAGCCTCAGTTTCCACAACTGTAAAAACAGAATTTTTTTTCTTTTTTCTTTTAAACATTCTTTTCTTTTTAACTTTTGAGCTCCAGATTCTCTTTCCCACCCCTCCCCCACCCACTGAGAAGGCAAATAATATGTAAAATCATGCAATATATAGTTCCATATTAGCCATGGGAAGGAAAGGAAGAAAAAAAGAAGGAAGGCAGGAAGGCAGGAAGGCAGGAAGGCAGGAAGGCAGGAAGGCAGGAAGGCAGGAAGGCAGGAAGGAAGGAAGGAAGGAAGGAAGGAAGGAAGGAAGGAAGGAAGGAAGGAAGGAAGGAAAGAAGGCAGGAAGGAAAAAAGAAGAAAGAGAAAAGGGTGCTTCAATTTGCAGAGTTCACCAGTTCTCTCTCTGAAGGTGGATAATATTTTTTCACTGAGTCCTTTGGAATTGTTTTGGATCACTGTATTGATCACAGTAGCCAAGTCTTTCACAGTTGATCAGCATTACATCATTGCTGTTACTGTGCACAATGATCTCCTGTTTCTTCTCACTTCATTTTTCATCAGTTCATTTAAGTGTTCCCAAGTTTTTCTGAGAGCAACCTGCTGGCCATTTCTTATAATACAAAAACTTCTTCATCACAATAATATGCCACAACTTGTTCAGTCATTCTGTAATTGATGACCATCCCCTCAATTTCCAATTCTTTGCCACCCCAAAAGAGCTGCTATAAATATATGTATACATGTAGGTCCTTTTCCTTTTTCTTTGATCTCTTACTACAGGCCTAGTAGTGATAATGCTGAATCAAAGAGTATGCACAGTTTTGTAGCCCTGTGGCCACAGTTCCAGATTGTTCTCCAGAATGGTTGGATTAGTTCACTACTTTACCAACAGTTCATTAATGTACCTATTTTCCCCTCATTCCCTCCAGCATTTGTCATATTGACAGGTGTGAGGTGGCACCTCAGAGTTGTTTTAATTTGCTTTCTCTAATCAGTAGTGATTTAGAGCATTTTTTTCCTATGATCAAAGATAGTTTTGGTTATTTCTTCTGAAAACTACTTGTTCATATCCTTTGACCATTTATCAATTAGGTAATGGCTCTTATTTTTTACAAATTTTACTCATTTCCCTAGATATTTGAGAAATGAGGCCTTTCTCAGAGAAACTTGGTAAAAATTTCTGATATTACTTCATGTCTATAGTACCTTTTTGTCAAATGTAGTTTCTCTGATTATCTCTTTCAATTAAGTCTAATTTTGCTTTTGCTTTGTCTGAGGTCATGGTTGCCACCCCTGCCTTTTTCACTTCAGCTGAAATATAATAGACTCTGCTCCAGCTCTTCATTTCAACTCTGTGTGTGTATTTCTGTCCCAAATGTGTCTCTTGTACACAGCATATTGTTGGATTCTGGCTTCCAATCCATTCTGCTGTGTACTTCCATTCTATGAATTAGTTCATCGCGTTCATATAGTTATGATCACAAACTGTGCATCTCCCTCCATCCTTCTCTCTCTCTCTCTCTCTCTCTCTTTTTCTCTCTTTCTCTCTTCCCCCCTTGTTCCTTCTCAGAAGTCCGCCTTGCTTCCAAAAATGCTTTCTCCAATCCACCCTCCCCCTTATCATCCGCCCAATATCTCTTATCTCCTTCCCCTCCTATTTCTCTATTGGGCAAGATAAATTTCTACACTCAGTTGAGTATGTGTGTGTGTGTTTACATACATACATATATATACATATATATAAATATATATATATTATATATATATTCTTTCCTCTTTGAATCATTCTGATGAGAGTGAGGTTCAATTATTACCAAACCTCCCCCCATTTTCCCCTCCACTGTAAAAGCTCTTCCTTACACACCTCCTTTATGTGAGAAAATTTTCCTCATTCTACCTTTCCCTTCCCACTTCTCCCAGTGCATTTCTCTTTCTCATCTTTTAATTTTATTTTTTAGATATCATCTCATCAAATTCAACTCACACATGTGCCCTCTGCCTATATATACTCCTTCTAACTGATCTAGTAATCATAAAGTTCTTAGTAGTCGTGAGCATCATCTTCCCATGTAGGAATACAAACAGTTTAACTTTATCGAATCCCTTATGATTTCTCCTGTTTACCTTTTTATCTTTCTCTTGAGTCTTGTATTTACAAGTCAGAATTTTCTATTCAGTTCTGGTCTTTTCATCAGGAATGCTTAGAAGTTCTCTCCTTAAATATCCAATTTTTCCTTGAAGGATTTATACTCAGTTTTGCACGTTAAGTTATTCTTGGTTATAATTCTAGCTCCCTTGCCCTTTGGAATATGATGTTCCAAGCCCTTCATTCCTTTAATGTGGAAGCTGCTAAATCTTGTATGATTTTAACTGTGGCTCCATGATATCTAAATTGTTTCTTTCTGGTTGATTGCAATATTTTTCCTTGACCTGCAAACTCACGTATTTGGCTATAATATTCCTGGAAGGTTTTATTTTGTCATCTCTTTCAG
>JAQQSZ010012470.1:0-12003 GCA_028646595.1 Phalanger gymnotis | reverse complement strand
ATCCCCTCAATTTCCAATTCTTTGCCACCACAGAAAGAACTGTTATAAATATTTTTGCACATGTGGGTCCTTTATCCATTTTGATGGTCTCTTTGTAATACAGACCTAGTAGTGGTATTGCTGGATCAAAGAGTATGCACAGTTTTATAGCCCTTTGGGCATAGTTCCAGGTTACTCTCCAGAATGGTTGGATCAGTTCACAATACCAACAATGCATTACTGTTAGAGTTTTCCCACATCTTCTTCAACATTTATCATTTTCTTGTTTTGTCATGTTAGATAATCTGATAAGTGTGAAGTGGTACCTCAGAGTTGTTTTAACTGGCATTTCTCTATTCTATAGTGATTTAGAGAATTTTTTTTCATATGACTATAGATAGCTTTAATTTCTTCCTCTGAAAACTGCCTGTTCATATCCTTTGACCATTTATCAGTGGGGGGATGACTTGTATTCTTATAAATTTGATTCAGTTCTCTATATAGTTTAGAAATGAAGCCTTTATCAGAGACACTGGCTGTAAAAATTATTTCCCAGTTTTCAAATCTTGGTTGCATTGGCTTTGTTTGTGCAAAAACTTTTTAATTTAATGTAATCAAAATTATTCATTTTGCATTTCCTAATGTTCTCTGTCACTTATATGATCATAAATTCTTCCCTTTGCCATTGATCTGACAGGTAAACTATTCCTATTTTGCTTATGGTATCATCCTTTATGTCCAAAGCTTGTACCCATTTTGACTTTATCTTGGCACCCTGTTTTCCAGTTTTCCCAGCAGTTTTTGTCAGATAGTGAGTTCTTATCCCAGAACCTTTATCAAAAAGTAGGTTACTATGGTCATTGACTACTTTGTCTTGTGTACCTAAGCTACCACTCTATTTCTTAGTCAGTACCAAATAGTTTTGATGATTGCTGCTTTATAAGACAGTTTTAGATTTGGTACAGCTAGGTCACCATCCCTTGCAATTTCTTTTCATTAATTCCCTTGATATTCTTGAACTTTTGTTCTTCCAGATGAATTTTGTCATTATTTTTTCCTAGATCGATAAAAAAAATTTTTGGTAGTTTGATTGGTATGGCACTAAATAAATAAATCAGTTTAGGTGGAATTGTCATTTTTATTATATTAGCTAGGCCTACCCATGAGCAATTGAAATGTTTCCAACTATTTAGATCTGACTTTATTTGTGTGAACAGTGTTTTGCAATTGTGTTCATATAGTTCCTGGGTAGATTCCCAAATATTTTATAGTGGCTACAGTTTCTTTAAGTGGAATTCCTATTTCTATCTCTTGCTGTTGGGCTTTGATAGTAATATGTAGAAATACCAATGGTTTATGTAGGTTTATTTTATATCCTGCAACTTTGCTAAAGTTGTTAAGTTTTTCAAGTAGTTTTTTAGTAGACTCTCTAAGATTCTCTAAGTACACCATCATATCATCTGCAAAGAGTGGTAGCTTTGTTTCCTCATTGCTTATTCTAATTCCTTCAATTTCCTTTTAACTCTTATTGCTAAAGCTAAAATTTCTAGTACAATATTGAATAACCATGGTGATAATGGACATACTTGTTTCACATCTCATTTACTGGGAATGCGTCTAGCTTATCTCCATTACATATAATGCTTGCTGATGGATTTAGATAGATGCTACTTATGATATTTCTACTAATGTTGTTATTGATATGGTCAATTATGCTGATAGCTTTCATAATATTGAACCATTTCTGCATTCCTGATATAAATCCCACCTGGTCATAGTGTATTATCCTTATGATCAGTTGCTGTGATCTCTTTGCTAATATTTTATTTAAAAATTTTTGCATCAATATTCATTAGGGAAATTTTCTTTCTCTGTTTTTGTTCTACCTGATTTAGTATCAGTACCATATTTGTATCATAAAAAGAATTTGACAAGACCCTGCCTATTTTTCCAAATATTTTATATAGTATTTGAGTTAATTGTTCTTTAAATATTCATTAGAATTCACTTGTTAATCGATCCGGCATTGCATATTCTTTCTTAGGGAATTCATTGATGTCTTGTTCAAGTTCTTTTACTGATATGGGGTAAAGTATTTTATTTGCTCTTCTGTTAATCTGGGAAATTTATTTTTTGTAAATACTCAGCCATTTCACTTAGATTGTCAGATTTATTGGCATATAGTTGGGCAAAATAGCTCCTAATTATTGTTTTAATTTTCTCTTCACTGGTGAAGAATTTACCCTTTTCATTTTCAATACTGGTAATTTGGTTTTTTTTAACCAAATTAACCAAAGGTTTATCTATTTTATGGATTTTTTTCATAAAAGCAGCACTTAGTTTTATTTATTAGTTCAATAGTTTTCTTAATTTCAATTTTATTAATCTCTCCTTTGATTTTCAGAATTTCTAATTTGGAATTTAATTGAGGATTTTTAATTTGTTCTTTTTCTACCTTTTTTAGCTTCATGCCTAATTCATTGATCTCCCCTTTCTCTATTTTATTCATGTGAGCATTTAGAGATGTAAAATTTCCCCTAAGAACTGCTTTGGGTGCATCCCATAAGTTATGGTATATTGTCTTATTGTCATTTTTTTGGATGAAGATTTTGTTTCTATGATTTTTTTAGGACTAGATTATTTAGTTTCCAATTGATTTTTAGTTTATCTTTCCATGGCTCTTTATTACATGTAATTTTTATTGCATCTTCATCTGAAAATGATGCATTTAATATTTCTGCCTTTCTACATTGGATTGTGATGTATTTATGCCCTAATAAATGGTCAGTTTTTGTGCCATGTACTGCTGAGGAAAAAAAGGTATATTTCTTTCTATCACCATTCAATTTCCTCTAAGGGTCTATCATATCTAATTCTATTCCCCTCCTTAACTTCGTTCTTGTTTATTTTGTGGTTAGATTTATCTAGTTATGAGAGAGGGAGGTTGAGGTGCCACACTAGTATCGTTTTACTGTCTATTTCTTTCTGTAACTCACTTAACTTCTCTAAGTATTTCGATGCTATGCCTACTTGGTGCATATATGTTTAATACTGATATTACTTCATTGTCTATGGTATCTTTTAGCAGGATGTAGTTTCCTTCTTTATCTCTCTTAATTAGATCTATTTTTACTTTTGCTTTGTCTGAGATCAGTATTACTACTCCTGATTTTTGTACTTCAGCTAAAGCATATTATATACTACTCCAGTCTTTTACCTTTACTCTGTGTGTATCTCTCTGCTTCAAATGTGTTTCTTGTAAACAACATATTGTAGCATTATGGTTTTTAATTGACTCTGATATCCACTTCTGTTTTATGTGAGAGTTCATCTCATTCATATTAGTGGTTATGATTTCTGTGTCTTTCTCTCTATCTTATTCCCCCCCAACCCCCATTAAGCTTTTCTCTGTCCTCTCTCCCTTTCCTTCCTCACTAGTATTTTGCTTCTGACCACCACCTCCCTCATTCTGCCTTCCCTTCTGTCACTCCCTCCCTTTTCTTTCCATTTTCCCCTACTGTTTCTTCCTTCCTTCCTATCTACCCCCTCCTTTTTCTTTCCCCTTTCTTCTCCTACTTCTTGTAGGGTAACTTAGATTTCTATACCTAACTGAGTGTGTATGTTATTCCCTCTTTGAGCCAAATCTGATGAGAATAAGGTTGAAACAATTCCCTCTAATGTAATAGGTCTTTGTGCTTCTTCATGTGATATAATTTGCCCTTTCTTGCCTCCCTCTTTCCTTTTCTTCTCATACAATCTCTTTTTTTCATCTCTTAATTTTATACCCACACCCTTTGTCTATTTATACCCTTTCTAAATGTCATACTAAAGATACGGTTCTCAAGAGTTACAAGTTATCATCTTCCCCTGTAAGAATGTAAACAGTTTAATTTTATTAAATATTTTTTTTTTCTTTTCTCTTTATCTTTTTGTGTTTCTCTTGAGTCTTTTATTTGAAGATCAAATTTTCCGTTCAACTCTGGTTTTTTCATCAAGAAAATTTGGAAGTCCCCTATTTCATACCTCCTGAAAGACTATGTTCAGTTTTTCTGGGTAGTTAATTCTTGCTTATAATCCAAGATCCAGAATATCATATTCCAAGCCCTCTAATCCTTTAATGTAGACGCTGCTAGGTCCTGCATAATCCTGACTATGGTTCCATGATATTTAAATTGTTTCTTTCTACCTGCCTCCAGTATTTCTCCTTGACCTGATAGTTCTGGAATTTGGCTACAATATTCCTTGGAGTCTTAATTTTGGTATCTCTTTCAGGAGGTAATCAGTGGATTCTTCCAATGACTATTTTATCCTCTATTTAGGATACCTTATTCAGGGTAGTTTTTTTATATATATAATTTCTTGAAAGATACTGTCCAGCCTCCTTTTTTGATCATGGTTTACAGGTAGACCAATAATTCCTAAATTATCTCTCCTGGATCTATTTTCCAGGTCAGATGTTTTTCCAATCCAATCAGGTATTTTATGTTTTCTTCTATTTTTTCATTCTTTTGATTTTGTTTGACTGATTCTTGATGTCTCATAGAGTCGTTAGCTTCCACTTTCCCAATTCTAATTTTTAAGGAATTGTTTTCTTTGGTTAGCTTTTGTACCTCCTTTTCCATTGGGCCTATTCTTCTTTTTAAGGATATGTTTTCTTCAGTCCATTTTTGTCCTTCCTTTTCCAAGCTGTTAACTCTCTCTTGCATGCCTCTCATTTGTTTTCCCAATTTTTCTTCTACTTCTCCGATTTAATTTTTTAAAACCCTCTTGAGCTTTTCCAAGAAGGATTTTTGGGCTTGAGACCAATTCCCCTTTGAGGTTTTGGGTATAGGTATATTGCCAATGTTGTCCTCTTCTGATTTTGTGTTTTGATCTTCCCTGTACCAATAGAAATAGTCTATGGTCAGTGTTCTTTTTGGCTTCTTGCTCATCTTGTTCGCCTGTTTCCTGGCTTTTAAGGTTGACCTCTGCTTCTGGGGAATAGTGGACACTGTCCTTAGCTTCTTGTGCTGGTGGCCAAGGGCCTGGTCACTGGCTGTGTGTGCTGGGGCCTCAGGTGCTGCCAGCTTGAGGCTGTAGGTGTCTGGCAGCTTACCTGGTGCTGAGCTGGGGTTCCAGTGGTGTGTGTACTAAGGCCAGGTGGAGTTCTTCTGCATTTCCCAGAGGCTACATTGAAGTATATGGGGGATGCATGGCTGCCTGGTGCTGTGCTGAAGCCCAGGGAGGTCTGCTGCTGGAGGATACCCATCTGGGGCTGCACCAGCACCTGTGGTGGTTTTCTGAGCTGGAGTCTGTTGTTTCCCTTGGCTATGCTAAGGCATGTGGTGTTCTCGTGGTGTTTGCCTCCTCTACCTCCCTGGGGCTCAGCATCTCCTGCTGGTTTGCTTAGGTGGAGCTTGTTGCTGGCTTGCTGGAATGTTTCCTGTCCTAAAAATATGCTCCCTTTTTACCCAAGTGAGATAAATCTTTCTTGCCAATCCTTTAAGTTTCCCCAGTTAAAAGACTGCTTCACCCCATCTTTATGCTGGCTCCACTGTTACAGAGTTTTTCCTGGGGCACTATTTTCTGGGTTTTTTAGAGGTCAATAAGGGAGAGTGATAATGACTTACTGCTTACTCCTGCCATCTTGGTTCCCAGAAGTGAAATCATAGTATTTCTTGGGAGCCTATTGTGGTACATAGTGTGAGATCATTGTCTAAACCTAACATCTGCTGGATTACTTTCCAGTGTTCCTGGCAAGTTTTGCCCAATACTCCTTACTCCTGTATTTAGGATCTCTGAGTTTATCAAAGATTATGTTACTATATTAATTTACATCTGCATGCTGTATACTCAGTCTTTTCTATTTTTCTGCTTTTTAACCAGTACCAAATAACTTTAGTGATTATTGCATTGTAGTAGAGTTTAATATCTCATATCGCTAATTCCCTTTCTTTCTCATTTTTCATTGTTTTCTTTGAGAATCTTGACATTTTGTTCCCCAGATGAATTTTATTACTTTTCTTGCTCTTTAAAGTAATGTTGAATTGGTATGACACTGAATAGGTAAATTAATTTAGCTGTATTTTATTATTATTATTACATTGTATAATGGCAAGCAAAGTGGGACTTTTTGTTTTGCTCTTTTTTTTCTTTTGGAGTTCTAGTTCTTCTCAGCACTAAAATAATCAAGTGCCTTTGATTGAGACTTGCCTTCATTTCCATCAAGAGTTTTTGATGATCTACTTAAGTCACAAGAAAGCCTAAGTCACATGAGTTTGAGTCACATGGTTGTGATGCCCTCTGACCCTGAAAAGTGTATATATACTCTGAGGTTAGCATTTTGCTTTGGGGTCTCACTCATTGGAAGAGCATTCCTGTGATTTCGCCATACAAGACTCTGGGTAGCCATTAAGGAGCCCCCTGGCTTTGAAAATCCAGATATTGGTGCTTCTCTCTCTGATGACTATGTATGTATTGCTATGGACAGTTGATTAAAAGCTCTGTCTCCTAATTTGTGTTATTTACTCTGTTTATATAATTTTTGCTTGTAATTTCTGTTTGTGTTTTCTCTGAAGTTCAAGGTGCTGACTTCTTCCTCTGAACTAAGTGAATAATATATGTATGACTAATTAAAATGAGATTATAAAGCCCTTAAAATTGCTTTCCATAAAAAAGCAGATTAAAGGACCTGTGCTAGCAGCCCTCCTGTGTGCTGGTATTGTTGGTCTTATACCTCTACAGCAGCTGCTAGCAGCATTGTTGTTACACATTGGTATGGCCAAATGATGAACTATTGAAATTTACTTTTTCCCCCTAAGTATTTACCATGACCACTGCAAGATAAGATGTTCAAGTGTCTCTCTCATGAAATGATGCTTCTTGTTGCTTTTGGACACATAATATGATCAACTCCACTAACTCCTTTAAGTGCAGTTTTAAAGTATTATATCAATATCAGTTACTGTTATTTCAGAAGGACAAAGATAAGTATATGACAATAAATGTTTAAGATCTACCTTTCTGGAAAAAATGTATACACCACACACTTTCAATTTTAATTTCCATTATTAACATTTTCTATAACTGACTCCAGAGCCTCCTTGGACATGTATCTCCTCTGGTTTGGAGTTGAATACATTAAAACATTGTCACCTTCAGGCCTGGGGAATCTTAGAATTGTACCCTGAGAGAATGAGTTGGTGAGACCAATTGGATGTTTGTATTTTTTGGTCACACCACCACCACCCACCTATCTCTTTCTCTATCCCTTCTCCAAGTGTATAAGAGAAATGAAAGGTGGTTTTGGATGAGGTATTTGAAAAAAATGGCTTTAATATTTATTTCACTGTGACTGCTTATTGACATATGCATAAAAAGTGTTTGCCTTAGGTAATGGAGAAAAAGAAGTCATGAGAGGCAGCTGTGATGAAATGGAGAGTATTGACTAAACTAGGGGTCAAGAGAACTGGTTTCCATTTCTGTTTGTTCCCTTAACTAAGTACAAGAGCATCCATCTAGAGTTAGGAGGCCCTCAGGAGTCATCTGGTTCAAACCTCTCATTTATAGAGGAGAAAAATCTAAGCTCAGCTAGGTTAAGTGACTTGCCCAAGGCTGCACAGAAACTAAGTATTAGAGGAAAACTACTGAGCGAGTCAATATCTCTCTGAGCCTTCATTTCTTCATCTGTAAAATAAGATTGTTGGACTAGCAGTAAATGGTCTCTATTGCCCCTTCCAACACTGACGTTCTATGAATTTTATGAGAAAAACTTATATGAGGGGTTGACTTAGGATCCCAGGGGGAGGGAGATAGGCTAGGCTAGATTCCAGTGTTACTCAAACTGAAGTCGTTCCTCACTGAGCAGCAACAGTGTCCTTTTGGCCCAAAACAGTGGAAGGAATGCACCCTGGGGTTGTTGATAACTGAAACTCATCCTGCATGGGAGGTGGGGATGGGAGAATTCTTATTCTACAAAGTTCCCTGCCAAAGTAGTAGCAGTAATGTTTTAATGGTTCCCTTGTCCTTCTTTCTTTCAGAAAAGCCACGGATGAACAATATCCTGACATCAGCCACAGAGCCCTATGATCTTTCTTTCTCTCGATCCTTCCAGAACTTGGCTCACCTCCCCCCATCCTATGAATCTGCAGTTAAGACCAACCCCAGCAAATACTCATCTTTGAAGAGGCTAAGTAGGTGTTGTTTCCTTTGGTTGCACTTCAGTCTCAGATTGCAGCTAGATTTCCTTTTCTTTACCAGGACATGAGAACCTGTCCCATCTCTTTCTCCCAAGCATATAGAAAAGGGATTAGGATGGAGGAGAAAGGCAGCATGGTTTAGTACAGTGATGTCAAACTCAAAACACAAGGATATCTGTGGGATGCACATTGACAGTTTTAAAATGTAATATTATCTATATTTTATTTATTTTGTTAATTATTTCCCAATTACATTTTAATTTGGTTGGGGCTGCACTTGGGAATTTTGCAGCCATGTGTTAACATCTCTGGCTTAGCACTCATAGTTTTGTGTTGTTTTTTTTTTTAAACCTAGATCTGTGAACTCTATCTATTTCAATATAATTGATTCCTTTGTAATTCTTTGCATTTTATCTCATGCATTTAAAAGCATTATTCTGAGAAGAGATCCATGGAATTCACCTAATAGACTAAATGCATCTGTGGCACAAAAAAAATGCTAAGAACCCCTGTTTTAATGGACGTTATGTTGGATTTGGAGAAAAATGACCTGTTTCTCAGATCTAGCTCTTTCTCTTGCTAGCCCTGTGACCTTGAAAAACTAATTAATTTTTCTAGACTCAAATTTCTTCATCTGTAAAATAAGCAGATTAAACTAGGTGATTTTCGGGTCCCTTCCAACTCAAAAATTCTACAATTTCTATATCCTTTTATGGACTCATTGCTAAGTTCACTATCAACAACTCTTCCCTTCTTAAGTTAGAAGGAAGCCTGGACATTGCAGAAGGTTAGTCTATGCTGCCCTTCCCTCCACTTTACTCTAAGTTCCAGAGCGCGATGATCTGAGGTTATTCTGGTGTCCTCCCTAGAAGTCTACCTACCATTACTGACTTGTGGCCAACATAAATCCAGTATTGCCAAAACCATATCCCTTTACCCTGGCTACATTGCTTATGGAGGAGGTAAAGTTCAATAGAGCAGCTTCCCCTCCTTCCCACCTTCCATTCTCCTTCTATCCCCCAGAAGCCCTGAGCTAAGGCTTAACTTGACTGATAATATGACAATTCTGGCCTCCTGCTCCTACCATCAGTTTTATCAGTTTCTTCCTGTACCAGTGCCTCTAGGAACTCCACCATTGTTATTTGAATCCAAGGAGTCTTTGAGTTTGGGAGGAATTAAGACTAAAAGACAAAGAAATGCTATGGAGAAGACTCACTTTACAAATACTTGAAAGAGCTCCATTATGATATTTTAGCCACAGGTAGAGAACAGAAACTGAGCACCTTCTTGAAACTGACAATGAACTTATTAAATGAAAAGAAGGGCCATGGAGACTCCTAGCTGTCCTTCATGGTGGGAAACTTGATTTCTGTTACCAGGGATATTTATTTCTGACCATCTCAAGGAATTCTGACCTGTTCTTAGTTAGAGGGTGAGCAGCAGGATCATTCATCTTGACCTAAACTAGAAATGAGGGATCCTGTACTTTGTGGAAATTTAAGAGATGGAGTCTGTGAGAAGCTTTGTTTCTGAAGATTACGTGTGAATAGGACATATGTGCATCCCCAGGGATACACATTGCTTTGGTTTGTGTGGAGAATATGTGAATATCATGTGTAAAGTTTCTACAGGTGCATTGGCGCATATGTGTATGTGTACATATGTACATACACACGTATGTATGTATACATATCACATGCATATGTATTTGTATATGGTATATGTGTGTATACATATACACATGTATACATGTGGGGGAGTATATACAAACACCTTTATAAAATGTATGCTTAGAATACACCAAGTACAGGTGTAAAATATGTAAGTCTGTAGAGTCTATAAAGATTATAGGCAGCAATGTAGCATAATGGACAGACTTCTCAACATGAAGTCAGAAAAACCTGAGCTCAAATACCTCTTCAGATACTTACTAACCTATTACCTGTGTCACCCTTGGCAATTCACTTAAACTCTGTTGACCTCAATTTCTTCATCTTAAGAATAGTAAAATAATAGCACCCCCATCCCAAGTTGTTATGAGGATCAAGTGAGACAATATTTATAAAGTGCTTTATTATTGTTAATTATTATTAATTATTATTATTAATTATTTTATCAATTAATTAATTATTATTTTATAATTATTAAAATAATTATTATTAATTATTATTAATTCAAAGGCAAATAATGCTTATATACAGACAAGTAGAATGTCTACTTAAGTATTGGTGTAGAATGTGGGTATATGTGTAGTATGCATGTTAACATATGTTCCTATTTGTGAGCATAAGATATATAGGCATATGGGGTTTATGTATGTGTAGAGTGGGAGATTTATATGTCTTAGAATAAATATAGGGGATAAGTATAGGGCATGTGAGTTTATGAAATATATATTATACTATTTCATTGATTCCTTTGGATCACAGACCTAGAGCTAGATGGGAATTCAGAGGCCATCTAGCCTATAGGTATGCTTGGGAGGTATTATAGATTATATGGAGGATAAGGTGTGGTATATAGTTTTCATATGTGTTTATATGAATGTGCCAATTGGGTAGACAGATGTGGGTATTGTTATGTACTTATGATTTGTGCATATAGTATTTAACCATGATCAACAAACATTGCATCCACTAAGTTCAAGGTACTGTGGTATCACAAAGATATCTAAAATATGGAGAGGTAGAGCCAAAATGGCAGAAAAAAGTCAAGAGATTCATCTCAGCTCTCCCAAATTCTCTTCCAAACAACTTTAAATAATGTCTTAAAATTAATTCTGGAGTTGTAGAATCCACAAAAGGACAGGGTGTAACAATTTTCCAGCCGAAGACAACTTAAAAGTTTAGCAGAAAAAGTCTGTTTCACTGGAGTGAGAGTGGAGCATAATCCAGCACAGGCTAAGCCAGAATAAGCCATGCCCCAGCAAATCAGTACCAGGCCTTGGGGGTAACTGAATCAGCGGTAGCAGCAACTGCAGGAGTTGTCAACCCACCAACAGGAAAGAAGTCAGACAACTAGTAAGAAAGAGATTATAGGTGCCCCTTTGTTGGCACTGGGTGCAGGACTCTGTTGCATTACCCAAACACAGATCCAGGTCAGACTCTTGGGTGATGAGAAGCACTAGGACATCAGACTTTGCAGCTACAAGGGAGCAGGGGAACACTGGTTATGGGTACAGGGTGGAAAAGAGTGCTTGTGGTCACCCAAAGACCAGATCATAGGCCAGGAGATCAGTGACCACACCAGGATATCAATGACCACACTTCTTTTCAGATCATGCCACCTCTGGAGAACTGAAAACTTATAGACCCCCCAGAACTAGCTCTGAGAATAGCAGCAAGAAAATCTTAAAATTTAAAACAGTGCTCCATCCACTCAAGTATCAGAGCCCCACCTTAACATAAAGTTAAATGTCAAGAAATAGCTGGGAAAATGAGCAAACAACAGCAACAACAAAAGAACCTGACCATAGAAAGTTACATGGTGACAGGGGAGATCAAAACACAAACTCAGAAAAAGATACTGAAGTCAAAACTGCATCATCCAAAGCCTCAAAGAAAAATGTGATTTGGTCTCATGCCAAAAAAAATTCCTGGGAGAACTCAAAGAGGAGTTTAAAAATCAAGTAAGAGAAGTAGAAGAAACATTGGGAAAAGAAATTACAATGATGCAAGAAAATCAAGAAAAAAGAGTCAATAGCTTGGCAAAGAAGACACAAAAAATACTAAAGAAAATAATACCATAATGAAATGAATAGGACAAATGGTAAAAATTAATTAACCAATTGATTTTTTTTCATTTTAGTAAACATTTTATTTACTGACCAACACAGCAGTTCTAAAAC
>JAQQSZ010012469.1:0-12003 GCA_028646595.1 Phalanger gymnotis | reverse complement strand
GGGGGGAGGAGGAAATGGGGAGAAAATTTGTAATTCAAACGCCTGTGAAAATCAATGCTGAAAACCAAACATGTCAAAAATAAATTAAAAATTAAAAATCAAAAAAAAAAAGATATCTAGTCCATTTTTCTCTTGAGATATAGGCCTGCATCATCAACTACCGTTGTACATTCCAAGTCAGATATCACAAAAGCGTCTCAGACGCAGCATATTTTAAGCAGAACTTGCTGTCTTTTTCCCAAAAATCTATCCTGCTTCTGATTTTCCCTACTACCGTTGTAATATATAATAGGTGGGCCTGACTCAAGCTGGTAAACTGTAATTTTAAGTTGGAGTGAAATGAGGCACTTGTAAATCATTAAATGATTAAGCAAAGGAGATTTCCTTAGCCACATCATAGAAAGGATATTTAGCAAGGACACTGTAGTGTTTAGCTTGGATAGACGTTGATGCCTTTTGCCTCCATGTGGAAACACAATAGGGAAGACACTGGTAACTCACATAATCTTGGGACATCCTCCAAGTCTAAAGGGCCCCGACTCCATGTGGGTAGACCTTTTTATTTCCTTAAGCAATAAGAAATTACTTCAGTATGGCCAGAGTCCACCAGAAAGCTATATCTTTGTTATGAGTCTTAGTCCCCATGTGCCAATCAAGTCTCAGGGACAACTTTGTCACCTTTCAGGAGAAAAACTAAGCTTAGTAAGGGGAGGGAACACCTCAACAGAGGGTTTCACTATCCTTCTAGTCACCAGGTTTGCATCCTCATTGTCATCTTCATCTTCTAACTCACAGACCCTACATATCCAATCAGGTGCCAGATTTTGTCATTTGTATCTCCATTAATATCTCTCTAGCATCTACCCCCTTTTTTCTATTCACAAAACTACTACTCTAATTCAGGCCCTCATCACATTTTGCCTGAAATATCAAAATAGCTTCATAATTGGTCTTCCTGTCTCAAGTCTCTCCCTACTCCAATCCATCATGGACACCACAATGGTTTTCCTAAAATTAAGGCCTGATCATCACTCACCTACCTAGTCAGTAAACTCCAGTGGCTCACTAGAGGGAGATCACAATAGGATCAAATATAAAGTCCTCTACTTGACATTTAAAGCTCTTCACATTTAAGAACTCTGATCAACTCAAAGATTCCAGAAGACTCATAACAAAAACATGGTGCCCACTTTTTTGCAGAGAAGGGTGATAGACTCAGAATTTAGATAAAGACATGTATTTTTGGACATGTTCGATAGAGGAATTTGTTTTGCTTGACTATACATATTTGTTACATTAAAATAAAATAAAGCTCTTCACAGCCCGGCCTCTTTGTACCTTAGCGGCCTTCTTCCTCCATATATCCTTTGGGCCAGCCATGTTGGCCTTCCTCACACAGGACAGTCCATCCCCAATCCCCATGCCTTCATAGCAGCTACCCTACACACCTGGAATGCTCTCAGTCTTTACCCCCACCTCTCAATTCCTGGTTTCCTTAAGACTCATCTCAGTGCTACTTTTTCCAGGAAGCTTTTCCTGACGGCCCCCTTCCCCCTCAGTTTAGGTTAGCTCATATCTGTGTTGTATCTACCTCACACATATATTGCATTTGTATATGTTGTCTCTCCTATTAAAACATAAGCTTCTTGAAGGTAGGAACCATTTTACTTTTGTCTTTGTATCCCTAATACCCAGCTCAGTGCCTGGCACATAAAAGGCACTTAATAGATGTTTGTTGATCCATTCAGCAATTCATTACTTACAAGTCGTTACCTACCTTTTGCTTGAAAAGCTCATCCCATTTTGGGATCATTCTAAATCTTATACACTCATAGTTTTACCCTTCAGGGCTAAGCAGAGTATACCTAATCACTCTTCCCCAAAATAATCCTGCTAACAATACTTGAAGATAATCACCTATGTCTTCTCCTTTCCAAACTGAGCATCCCGTGTTGCTTCATCAATTCCCTAAGGGTACAGTTTCCAATCTACTTATCATCTTCTGAACATACTTATTAAAATATGGTATCTAGCCTATGGTGTGCATGCCTATAAAATCCCTGCTACTTGGGGAGGCTGAGGCTGGTAGATGGCTTAAACTCAGGAGTTCTGAACTAAGTTGATCATGTGTCTTCACTCCATCTAGCACTAATATAGGGAGCCAAAGGAGCAGGAAGCCCTCAGGCTCCATAAGGGGTAAGGAACTGACCCAGACCAGAAATGGAGTCAGCGAAACTTCTATAGCAATAAGTAACGAGATGGGGCCCAGGAGTGGTGACTGCATTTCCAGCCTGGGCTAAATAGGAAGACCTCCAAAAAACTGTAGTATGCAGAACTGAATACAAGACTCTATAGATGTGGTCTGACTAGGGCATCAAGGCAATCATCTCCTCATTCTGGACTTTTACCAGCACCCTGTTGCATCAGGTTTGATGTTCGAACAAAATGAAGCACTCAAGTCATTGAGAAGTTAATAATGGAATTTTACTTTGCCCTAACACAAGACTAGATAACAAGGATACAGTGGCATTTAACTTCTCCAGATGCAACACCCCCTTGCCCCCATCTCCATGTAGAAAGATGTCTAGTCAGTAGGGCAGGTTATGATCAATTTGAGTGGTCTTCACATATCTACCAAGTCAGAGTGGCACTGAATCTCTGTGGGCGGGACTTTTTATGCTGTTGGGTCATCAGGAAGCTACTTCAAGTGAGGCAGAGGTCAGTCAGGTCCCAGGGACAGCTTTGTTTCCTAGGGAAAATTAATCCCTGTAGCAATGAAACAGTACTTGCACATAGATATTGCCTCTACTTATGCATTTTAACAACAATTGGGGGAGGGGTACTATCATATCTCACATTTATTCTTCGCAGTCCACCAAAACTCAGGCAATTTCCATGTGATCTAGGTATGTCTTCCCTAGCCTGTACTTGTTTGTATAGCTAGACTTTCTTAAAACTCATTTTCAGTCTTTAATCTTATTAAATTTCATCTTTTATTAGATTTTGCTTATTCTAGCCAGCCAAAATCTCTTTGGATGGAGATTCTGTCATCCAATATGTTAACTTTCTCTTCTATGTTTAGGACCTATTCTACTCATCTAATTTTGATGTGTAACACACCCCCAATATATGAGGCATTAAACAAAAACCCAGATTTGAGAGTTCACCTGTTTACCACTCCTTCCCATCTTCCACCCCCACCCACCATCATATGTTTCAGAGAAAGGATTCTTAACTTTTTTGTGTAACAGGGAACTTTTTTTTGGTAGTATGGTAAAGCCTATGTACCCCTTCTCAGAATAATATTTTATTACGTATATTAATAGTTGAAGGAATTTGATTAAAGGGTGATGAAAATAACTGTGTAATTTCAATCCACCCAAATTCATAGATTCACTAAAATCTATTCATGAACCCCTTGAAAATCTATAGATCCCAGATTAACAGCCCCAACTTTTAGAGCCTAGAGAATGACTCAAGAGTTAACAATTAAGTCATAAATTCAGATCGTGAACAAACCTAAAAGACATTTGTTCTTTATTTTGTCATGAAATCCCTAGAAACTAATAGTTGCCTGTGCAGAAGGGTGAGCCACTGTTCACTGGTGAAGTTTCTCAGAGTCTCCCCAAGGCAATGAGGGCCCCTCTCTCTGTGAGAACAGACCCAATAAATTGACAGAGGCAACCCTGGGATGAGCCAGCTTTTCTTCTTTACTCTTAAACCAATATATTCAAAGATCTGGGAGCAAAAGTAACATATAATACCTTGCTTTCCTCTGTCCTACAACCCCTTGGATCAAAGGAAAATTTATAAAACACATGTCAGAAATTGGACCTTTCCTGTATAAAAAGGGGAAGCTAAGAAGCCATCTTTGTTGCTGGCCTCCCCTTCTTCACTGGCAATCCTATGAGCTGATCTGCAAACCCAAGCAGTTACCCAGACAACTAATGGATACCAGCCTTTGGACATAGACCTGAAAACTGGCAGCATCACCCATTTTCATTCCTCTTGATGTCTCAATTGACTGTAAAGAATATCCTTTCATAAATCTGATTTTGTTCATAGACTTTACTTTTCCTTTCCTAGCATTGGCACTGATTTGTCACAAACCACTCATTTAAAAAGACATTCTCTGTTAACAGTAGGAAATAAATGAGTAGGAAAGCTTAACTCTTCATTTTGAGAAAAATCCTAGAGACAAAGAAAACACCACTAATTATCTCTTTTTGAGTTCCTATTCTCTTTTGATGTAGTATGAGGGCTTTGGATGAAGTGGTCTCCAAGATCTCTTTCATCTCTAACATTTCATATTCTATTATTACATATTGGGCAGAAAAATTACAAAATTGAGTTGGATAAGCCAAGGGTTCATGTTTCTATTATGATGATCAATTCTACTCTGGAAATATTATCAAGGAATGGAACTCAGTAAATTTCACGTTAATAGGTTCCCCAAAATGAGGAGTTTCAAGAGCATGTTTATTTTTCCTTTCTATGGAGAAGGAGGAAGAGATTTGGGCCTGGAGACTGGAAATGAATAAGTGACTACTAATTAACTTAAATCAACAAAGTGAAGAGTGAAGAAAGTATGGATTTTTGTTTGAAGGATTAAGGGACTGGGAGCTAATTGTCAAGTAATTTAATGACAATTTTACCCATGTTTCAATATGCAGATCGGGTCTCCCTACTTGATATTTTGTAGTATAGCTGAAAAAGCAGTAATTACTTACTGGAAGTCCTTGGTTTGAATACTGCCTTTGCTACTTATTATTTATTGAACTTTCTAAATACCTCTGGGTCTCAGATTCTTTATCTGTAAGATGAAATGATTGGACTAGATAATCTTGAAGGCCTCTTCCAACTCTAAATCCTGTGAAAGCACTCCATTGGCAAAAACATCAAGATAAGAAACAGCAAATATTGGAGAACCTGTAGGAAGATAGAATCAGTAACATGCTGTTGGAAGAGCTGAGAATTGGTTCTGTCATCTTGGGGGTGGGGGGAGGGCAGGGAGGGAGTAGAGATGGAGCATGTCCATCAATTAGGGAGTGGCTGAATAAATTTTGGCATGTGACTATAATATAATATTGGGCTACAAGAAGTAACAAAAGGAATGGTTTCAGAGAAACCTGGGAAGACTTGTGTGAACTAATGTGGTGTGAAGTAAGCAGAACCAGGAGAATAATTTATACGATAACAATAACATAACGACTTTGAATAGACTTGAGAATTCTGGTGAAACATGATTCCAAAGGACAGATGATGCAGCATGTTATCCACCTCCTGAGTGAGAGGTGATAGACTCAAAATGTAGAATAAAACACAGTTTTGAACATTGCCAATGTTGGAATTTATTTTGCTTGACTACACATATTCATTAAAGTAGTTTTGTTTTTCTCTTTTCTTTTTCTGTAAGTATTAATTTTTAAAGAAAATACTTAAAAAAACAATTTGGAATTATACAAGAAAAGCCAGTAAACTATTCATACCCTTTTTCTAAAAATTCAACTCTCAAAGACTAGAAAGGTCCTATATAATAGTCACAGTAGCACTTTTTGTGATGGCAAAATAGATAGTTATTGCACATCAATTGTGGCATGGCTGAAAATATTATGGATTTGTGAATGTAATGGGATAATATTTTACTCTTAAAGAATGATGAATTCCTTAACAGTATTCAAAAAACAGAATTCAGAAAAAGATCAAAGGCTTACATGAATCCTAAAGAAGTCAGAACCAGGAAACAATATCACAGTGACTACTATAATATAAATGAAAATATCACTAAGAGATAACAGCTCAAATGCAATGACCCGTCTTAGTTCCAAAGGATAGCCAATAAAACACTTCCATGAGAGACTACAACTACAGAATACTTAATTTGTTCTCAGAGATCATTGCTGTGTTGGTGAATTTTGCTGAACTAGTTTTGTTTGTTATAAGTGAGCTCCTAGTTTGTTGTTTTGGTTTTTTGGGGGAGGGTGTGGTGGTTGTAGGGGGGTGAAGGGGAAGGGGGGTGGCTGTTGTTTTTTATCTAACAGGGTGTTGGAGCTTGCCCAGATCACTTAAGGATGGAGGGACTAGCTTCTGAGAGAAGACATTCTTCATTCCTCTTAACCTTGTGTGGCAGGCTCCTCTTTTGACTGGCTGTCTAGCCAGAACAGACTGTCTTTAAAACTGCCAGCCCAGGAAAGCCTCAGTCTTTCCCAGGCTCTCTTTCCTATGTGATCTTTTCCAGCTGGGTGTCCAGAGAAGGTGAGGTTCTCCCACAGTGCAGGTGCCATGAACTGAACTGGTGTGGGGAGAAAAGCTACCTTCCCCTGCTCTACTTTGTACCCTGTGCTCCCAAGAAATGGGCTTGGTTGTGATTGCCTTGTTCTGTTTCATTTTTCCTTCTCACTTTCAGGTGCAGAAGGTAGAATCCCCACTGGAGCTTGAATCATTGACTCATGGTGACCACAGAGACAGGATTCCAGGCTGGATTTTGCAGCCAGCCAACCTGGCAGGGAAGCCCTCAGAATTCAAAGTGCCTGGGACTCTAGCCCAAGGGGGACTTTGGACTTGGAACTTGGGACTATGCAATATAGGAACTGAGATAAGCTGTGGACCTCATCCTCCAAGCCTCCCCTTTCTAGAGTATGAAATAGTGCTAATGGTAGAGGGCGGGGTTATGCCCTCTGTGTTGGGGAGTATGTTTGTATGTTTGTCACTATACCTTTGTTGTCTGTCAATAAATTGAATAGAATTGGAGTACAAAGAAACCCCCTCCTACAGTTGAGGGATCACCATCAGAAGGGTCCAAAGCCAATGGCAGAAAGCCTAGACTACCCCCAAAAAAAACTCTCTTAAAGGTACCCCAGAGAACATGGTATGGGGGGACATGAAATGTAACATACTTGGCCTTCAGGCAATGAAGGTGAGAGTAATCATTGTTACATGTCTGGATTTGTCTGAGATAAAATTGGGTCCCTCACATTTTTGTAGACCTCTGAAAAGATTCTCCGCCCAGGACTTTTAATTTTAGATACCTTAAGACTTTTAGATCTTAAAGAAATTGGCATTTTTTTAGGCTGTAAATTGACTGTTGATTTTTTTCCCCAGTGTGTGTTTTCAGATCTATTGATTTAATTTTGTAAACTTTCTGTTTGTTGATTACTTAATTGTCTAAATACTGATTGATACTTTCTGTATTATTGAATCACATATAAAGTATTGATAGTAAGTTTAATGTGACAAATCTGGAATCACTAGATTGCTACTGTCTATTAGAAAAGTTCATATTTGGTTTTTACATTTAAACAGACCTAGACTGTTTGCCTTTCATGAGAGCAAAATGCCCTGCAACTTTTTAGGATAAGAATGCCTGTAAAATCCATAAGTAGCTGACATTCTTAGTTTCTTCTCTAATTGAGCCCACTAGTCTTCCTATTTGAGTAAATTATTCCAGTTGGTTTACTCTTGTAGTATCAAGGATCTTTGAGGGAGTTTCATCTGCCCTTTGGAATAAATTTGCCCAGACCCCTAAGGGGATTGCTTATGGTATAATAGAATCCCTGGGCAATTCCGATGTGCTGTGTATAGAAAGGGACACTTTGCAGACCTCAATTGGATAGCCTTATGCTCTCAGGGAATCATGGAAGAGTTTCTGCCCAGAACTGTTTTCTCATGAGAAATAGAGATAACACTTAGTTGACCCCAGGTCCCAAATCCCTACAGATAGAGCGCCATATTTGGAAAGTTCAGTGTGGATGAAGTTTCTTTCCAAGATGGGTAGCCACTTTTGTCTTTGTTCTTTCTTTCAATTATGGGTTTAGAAAAGCTCTGTAAGTCTAAAGCTGAGCAAACAGAAATATTTGGTAAGCTTTGTGATATGTTCCTTATTTTGTTGAATCTGCAAAGCTTTGTATATGAGTATAATTGTGATTTTCATCTTTACGTGTGGGATTGCATATAATCCTGCAACTTTGGCTGTTTTGAGACTTTACTATATGGCACTGAAGGAAGCAAGTGAAAAGACACTGCTTATGCCTCCCCAGAGAACTGTTCTGAACTGGGGACAAGGATCATGTTCAAAATGTACCTACCCCTGCTTATTTGCCAGGGATGTCAAATTTCAAACAGGGTGTAACAAGTTGGAGCATACCCAAGTAACCTAAAATGGAGGCACCAGCTTCTGGGAGAAGATATTCCTCTTTCTTCTATCACTTGTGTGGGAGCACCTTCCTTCAATTGGCTGCATAATCAGAACAGGCTGTGTCTTTGAAACTGCCAGATTGCTCTTTCCTGCGTGTTCATTTCTTGCTGGTTGTTCATAAAGGGTGAAAGTTTGCCTACAGTGAAGGTGCCATGAACTGAACTGGCGAGGGGGGAAGGGCTACCTTCCCCTACTCTTCCTTATACCCTGAGGCACCGAGAAATGAGCTTGGGGTATTTGCCACCTTATGTTTTGTTTGTAGGTAGACTCCCCACTGGAGCCTGAATCATTGGCTCATGGTGACCTCAAAGACAGGATTCCAGACTGGATTTTCCAGCCAGCCAGCCAGCCTACCTAGCAGGGAAGCCCTGAGAACCCAAGGTGCCTGGGACTCAAGCCCAAGGCGGGACTTTGGACTTGGAACTTGGTACTGTGCTATACAGGAACTGAGAGAAGCCATGAACCTCATCCTCCAAGCCACCCCCCTCAGACTATGAAGTGATGCTACTTTTTGTGTATGTTACTATGCCTTTGAAGTGAATATTCCTCTGTAAAAGCTAATCTGGCTGTTACATCAAATAGAACTAGGGGACAAGGGAACCCCCTTCTACAATTGAAGGGACTCCATCAGGGAGGCTAAAGCCAGTGATAGAGAGCCTAGACCTCCCCCCGGGTCTGACCCTGAGATGGGATAGGAAATGGGGTGGAGGGTGGGGAACGAAATTAATGTACTTGGCTTTTAGGCAATGGAGGCCATGGCAATTAATGTTACATTTTGTTCGTTTTTTGTTTCAGCGAGGGCACATATATCGGTAAATGACTGATATTTTTAAAGGCAATAATAAACAAATATTCTTAGCTCACACTGTTCCTTCTGTATTACACCTCATGTAAGTATTATATTCTCTTATTTGATGGTGTGCCATCTGGTCTTTAATCTGGGATGTGAGCTCTTCAGGATCAAGGACTGTGTCATACTTCTGATACTCTATTGTTAAAACACATAGGGAGTTCTCAACAAATATGCTTTACGTGCCAGGGCCGCTGGCCTCCATGCTGTTCCTCACACAGGACGCTCCATCCGAGTATTTTTGCTGGCTGTGTCTGATGTCTGGAACTCTCTTCTTCCTGATCTCTATTTCTTGGCTTCTCTGACTTCCTTCAAGTCCCAGCAAAAATCCCACCTTCTACAAGAATCCTTTCCTGATCACCTTCAATGCTAGTGCCTTCCCTCCATGATTAGCACCAATTTATCTTGAATTATCTCATTTGTATGTAGTTGTTTGCAGTTGTCTCCCCCATTAAACTGTGAGCCCCTTGAGAGCAGGAAATTTCTTTTGCCTTTTGCCTTTCTTTGTATCCTTCGTGCTTAGCATAGTGCCTGGCACATAGTAGACCTTTAATAAATGCTTATTGATTGACCAAATGTCACTCAACTTAGTTTATAGGTACTATTTAACTATTGCTTCTCTCCATTCGTAATCAGAACTAGTATCTAAAAATCACTGGGCCTGGAGTCAGGAAGACCTGAGAGCAAATCTGTCCTCAGACCCTTACTGGCTGTGAGATCCTGGGTGAGTCACTTAACCTGTCTGCCTCAGTCTCCTCAACTGTAAAAATGAAGATATTACTTCCCAGGGTTGTTGTGAAGAGCAAATGAGATGATATTTGTAAAGCATTTAGCACAGTGCCGAGCACCTAGTAGGCACTATACAAATGTTTCTTCCCTTCCCAAAACTGATGTGATCATTCATGCGATCATGTATACAGATATACACACACATAGACTTGTAAGGTCATGCACCAGACTTCTGGGTTTCTCCAGTAGCACTAGAATATATGAGGAGCTGAAAGAGGGGATCAAAAGTCTGGCTTCTCAAATTCTCCCTCTGCTTCATTGAAGGCAGCTCAAAAAAAAAAAAAGATTTGCATTGTAATTAACTTATAAAGCCTCTTCACACCTAGTCTAGATACATGGGACATTTTCTAATTGTTTTAAATTCCTCCCAGGGGAAAAAAAATAAAAGATTTAAGCCAACATCTCAGATGTTCTCAGGGACTCTGGTAAAAGGAATACATCAGACAATCACATCAACTCTCAGTCTTCCTCCACAGCACAATTCAGTCAGTCAGTCAGTAAAAATTGATTAAGTGTATTCCAGGCCCTGTGCTAAGAGATGGGGATACAAGAAGAGGCAAAAAACAGCCCCTACCTTCAAGGAGCTCACAATCTAATGGGGGAGATAATAAGCAAATATGTACAAACAAGTTATATACAGGCTAAGTGGGAAATAATTAAGAGAGAAGGCAATAGAATTAAAAGGGATTAGGAAAAGTCAATTCCCCAGGTGTCCTCCTTCCCTACATGAACTCCTCACTAGCATGAAACAACACTAGTTCCCAGGTCCAGGCTACTCTCCTTTCCAGAGCCAGATAAAAACTCTAAAAACCCTCCAGGCCAGGGGCAGAGCCAAGAAGGCAGCTGGAAAACAGGGACTAGCATGAGCTCCCTGCCAAGTCCCTCCAAAAGCCTATAAAAAATGGCTCTGAACCAATTCTAGAACTGCAGAACCCACAAAATAGCATAGGGAAGCAGTGCTCTAGCCCAGGACAGCCTAGATGGTCTCTGGGTAAGGTCTATCCTACATGGAGCTGGGAGCAGAGCAGAGCCAGACCAGGAGCCAGGAGGAGCGTGCCCTTGTGCCCTGAATCAGTGAGCTGTGGCAGTTGCCAGACTTTTCAACTCACAAACACCAAAGACAACAGAGTAGGTTAGTGGGAGAAGCTGCTGGGGGCTGGGATAGAGTTTGCGGTTCAGCCAACGCCCCAGAGGAAGCGGAGATGGGCCAGCTTTAGAACTACAGCTGCAGTTGCTTCTGGCCCCAGGCCCACCTGGTGGAAGGAATTAAGTGGTGGATCAGAGCAGGAGTGAAGAGCCCGCTGAAGATCTAAGTCCAGTCCAGGTTGGGGGTTCTTGGGGAAGGAGGAGTGCTGGTGTGGCAGAGCTGGCGCATCCCCCCAGGCTTGGAACATAGAACTCTTTAGTCTACAAGCAGTCATACCCCGCTGAAAAACTCAAGGGTCAAGTGAGTTGGCTGGGAACATGGCCAGGCAGCAAAAATGCACCCAGATTCACTCTCAGACTCTGGAATCCTTCTTTGGTGACAAAGAAGACCAAATTATACAGCCAAAAGAAGTCAACAGAGTCAAAGAGCCTGCAACAAAAGCCTCCAAGAAAAACATCAACTGGTCATGGAAGAGCTCAACAAGGATTTGGAAAAGCAAGTTAGAGAAGTAGAGGAAAAATTGAGAAGAGAAATGAGAAGGATGCAAGAAAACCATGAAAAACAAGTCAATGACTTGCTAAAGGAGACCCAAAAATATACTGAAGAAAACAGCACCTTAAAAAATAGACTAACTCAAATGGCAAAAGAGCTCCAAAAAGCTAATGAGGAGAAGAATGCCTCGAAAGACAGAATTAGCCAAATGGAAAAGGAGGTCGAAAAGACCACTGAAGAAAATACTACCTTAAAAATTAGATTGGAGCAAGTGGAAGCTAATGACTTCATGAGAAATCAAGATATTATGAAACAGAACCAAAAGAATGAAAAAATGGAAGACAATGTGAAATATCTCATTGGAAAAACCACTGACCAGGAAAATAGATCCAGGAGAGAAAATTTAAAAATTATTGGACTACCTGAAAGCCATGATCAAAAAAAGAGCCTAGATATCATCTTTCAAGAAATTATCAAGGAGAACTGCCCTGATATTCTAGAGCCACAGGGCAAAACAGAAATTGAAAGAAT